>OMKZ01050416.1:0-17715 GCA_900302535.1 Neoniphon sammara | reverse complement strand
GGGGGGTGTAGCCCCCAGGGGATCGAGGCTCGTAGGCTGGGGAGGTGGGCGAGTAGTTGGGCGACATGGCACCACCTAAAAGTCAAACAGAAAAATGTTACAAAAAAACGGACTCCCAACATCACATAATTTCAGTAATAACTCTACAACCAACCACTGGACCCATAGGAAATATTTTAACTTACCTGGAGAGGGGATGTAGGGGCTGGCCGGGCCTGGAGACCCTGGAGAACCAGGAGTGGGCGACCAGGCCGGGGAGTAGCCTGGAGAGAAGCCACTCGCGTCAGAGGCTGCGCTGGGAGAGAAGCCTGCTGCCCCGGGGGTCATGCCGCTTCCTGGAATCAAAATACCAAGAGTCAGCGAATGAAACCTTACAGGAAGAGGGGCCACAGGAACACTGGGCATGTACTCACCAACACTGGGGGACCACGCGCCGTAGGCTGGGGTCGCACCGGTGTTCCATGGCGTCATGGCAGGGGACATGCCGCTCATCGGGCTTGGGGCTGAGCCGAAGAACATTCCAGTGGCTGCAAACAGGATGGATAAAGAGTGAGGCTGAATTCATATGACAGGTACCACACTACATCATGAGGAGGTAAATTTTACACTCTGCCCCATCAATAACTTCTCACTTACGTCCGGCCACGCTGATGCCAGGGATGTTTGTAGGGATCTCCATGCCGTATTTACACTTCTCTGCATCCAGCAGTAGATCAAAGCACCCTGTTCCAGCTGGGGCGAGCTGGCCAAGCATGATGTTCTCCGACACACCCTTCATGGGGTCATTTTCACCATGGGACGATGCCTCCATCAACACATCCACCTGACAGGTGAGAGAGAGGAATGTCAATATGGGAAAGTAAAGTCCAGTTTTGTTTGATTACTTGGATATACAGTATAGTAAGATTCAAAACAGCAACTTAAAGTAATTACATCACCTTAGTAAGGATAAGAAAGTACTTGCATTTACCACCATGTCTGCTGTGTCAGCTCCAAATAGGATTTTACAAGCTTACAACAACTTATTTTAAAGATAGAATTTCTCAGGAGTCCAACCTTTTTACTGGGGTGCATAAAAGTAGATTTAAATGATTAGACACTCCCTTTGCTGACTTATACTGCGGTTATCCTTTAAACTGTCTATCCTCTCACCGTCTCTTCAAAGGAGCACTTCATGAGGGGTCCCGTGTCTTGGCGGTTGATGCCGTGACGCGTGATGGCCATCAGGTGGCCACGGCATGTCATGGTGTCACAGAGCAGGGCCAAGTGACGGTAGTTGACATAGGAACCGTCAAAGGAGATGACATGGTACAACTCCCGCTCCAGAGCCTTGCGGACAGCCTCAATCCCCAGAACCTACATAAAAGAAGAGAGCAGCTAGAATGAGGTAGGAAAAACTGAAGGGACATTATTCAAACCTATTTAGTGTTTTTAAGGGTGGCTTGTCAAGTGCCAACTGATGTTTGTAGGGAACCATATGCAGGATCCCATATATTGCAAGCCATCAGAATCATTTAAGTGTGTGTGCATTATGTACCGTGAAGATCTCCACAATGTCGTTGGAGGTGGTCCTGACAGGGTCGACATCCTTCTCACTGAGGACCCTCATGAGACCCACTCCGTCTGTCTCAAGGATCCACTCCTGCAAGGCCTTGAACTCACCGTCCTCTGTGATAATGATCTTCTTCTTATTGTCGGTCTGGGGCAAGTGCATGTACACCTAGAGGAGAAGAGTTTGACCACTGACTTGTAACCATGGATGGGTTTCCATTATCACTACTTCATCAACTCTGGCACTGTCAGGTGAAAACCTTTCATGTAATTTCATTTGAAGGATTATCTGCTCGGTTGAGAAAATTATAACACCCTTGAAATTGCAAAACTAATAAGATAAAAAAAAAAATGCTACTGTGGACAAATATTAGATTTTTATTGTTCCACTGGCTGTGTGTGTTGGCTCTTTTTACCTTGCTGATCTGCTCGATGCCTTGTAATGTCATGTCTGTGAGCATGTTGGACTCAATGCACCTCAAGAAGACATCATCATCCATTTTGTCCACCACTTCCTCATCCTAAAAATAGAAAATTTACAATTATATTTGATGGATATGAAAAATGCTCGTAGCACTGTACTAGTGTTAGATTATATTGTTTAAGTATTAAAATTGCTCACTTCTTGGAACTTATTCTCGTCGCTGTTCATGATCCTGATTCGCAGAACTAGCTTCTCAGCATTGTCGTCATTGAAGATACAGTTCAGGTCGTCTCCAAAACCTGGGGGAAAAGAGAACGATGATACATTAGGGAAAAGTACCGTTTTTGTCTAAGCACCGATTAAGAAGATGTGCAAGTAACCCACCTGCGTTGATCTTCTCGGCAATCTGTTCCATAGTCAGCTTGCGATCTGTCATGTGTTTGCGGTCGAGCTCGATACGCAGCAGCCAGGGTGAGATGCGTGTCACGTCAAAGTCGGGCATCTCATAGTAGACGTTCACCCACTCCTGGTCCTCCGTCACCACTGTGCTCTGTGGGTTGGGGTCGTAGTAGATGGCAGTGTTGGCTGTCACCTAGGATTGAAAAAGGTTTGTTATTAGTCACTGTTGTCTAACTGGCAGAAAATGCATTTGTTTGGATGAGATGTTTTGGGAATGGACATGACGAGCTGATAAAAGTACCTTAAAAAGTAAAAGGACCGTAGATGAAAAAAAGACAGAGTGTCTGCAATTTTTCCAGTGTGAACACATTTTGACTCTCTAAATTTCTATACAGGCTACTATAACTTCAAGCCCTTTGTGCCCTCACCTTGCGCAGGGTTGTGTGCTCCAGTCGACACAGGATGTCTTTGGCCCTCTCGGCGTCACGTGCCGCCTGGCCCAGCAGGAAAACAGTCAGCGAGGGTGTCTTGGGCCTCTTGGAGATGTTGATCAACTCCTTGAGACGCGGCACACCCAGTGTTACATTCTTGGCCGACACACCGGCGTAGTGGAAGGTGTTCAGTGTCATCTGGGTGGCTGGCTCTCCCAGCGACTGAGCAGCCAGAGCCCCAACCATCTCACCTGGATGGGTCTGGAAGGAGAGGGAGACGTGATAAATAGAAAAGCAGTCAGTGTTTTCCTGGGCGCTCTGCTATCTAACATTTGAATAATAATGCCTACATCACGCAGACTGCCTAAACCACACAAACCAGCGCACTAAACTTACAATGGACTGGTTGAATCTGGTCTCAATCTCTCCAAGCAGCCAGTCGAAGGCCTCAGTGGAAAGGCGAAACTCCTCAGTCATGCGTTTGGAGCAGAGAGTGGAGCGCAGGTGGATGTTGAAGAGCAGCGTGGCGTTCTGCTGGGCCTGCCTGCTCAGGGGGTCGTCGCCATTCACAATCACCAGCTTCTTACTGAGCTCACCGACACCTGGGGAGCCAAATGATCAAGATTTACACTGTGCATATGATTTACATTTCTGTCAAGTATTGAAAAGTATAGGGCTTTCTGATCTAGTTTTTTTTTTCCAGTGTTTAGAAAAAAAACAAAATGATGCTGCTACAGAACACTAGCCTAACATTTTATTAAGTTTTATGAAAATGAACACACTAAAAGCTTATAGCGGAAAAACATCAACTTTTCCCCTAATTAATTATCATCATTACATTATTATTGTATGATAACCACCTTCCCCCATGACAATGCAGGGCTCATTTTCAAAACTACTCCTGTACAGTATATACAATATAGCTGAGCAATGTACAGTAGCTGTAAGTAATCCTTCCCCTTCTCTGCATTCAGCTCTTTATATAACATGGACAGGGAAGGCGGCTTTATATAGCTGTAAGCAGTGCTTGAGTCGAGGCCACCACCTCGCAGCTATAATCCTACAGCCAGTCATTTGTCTGCAGGATTCACAAAATCCTGAGACTAATAACATGGTGTAAAAACGGTGGGAGTGGCAACATTTCAATGTGTGTTGACAATTTTAGATGTAAGGGAATGGTGGATAAGAAATTGCTCTTTGATTTAAAAGGTGTGCCACTTTTTGGGCTTACCCTCAACCACTCGTAGAGGATTGAGGTCTGTGGGGGTTCGAGTGTTGATGCGGAAGATCTTCTGGGCGTTCCAGATCATTCTGGCCAGGTTGCATGGCAGCACCACCTACAGGGGAGGAGGAACATCGCAATCCAGTTAAACTAGACAGGTCATTTCATAAATACCAGGGCATCTATATATTTTTTTTATGATCAGGAGACTGGTTAAGAGTGTGTGTGCAGACGTTAAAACACACCTTGCTGTCTCCAGTGGGGAAAATGGCCCGGAGGATCTCCCTGTCCTCCCTCATCTTTTCAAACTCCCTCTCCAAGGCACTCTGCACGTGGGCGTTGGTCATCACGTCTTTTACCACATCTTCCTGCAGCATGCGCCTCAGCGCCCGCTCGTTGGTACAGTCAAACTTGAACCTAGACAGATTAGTCAGGGTAATAAGACAGAGTTAAGCCATTTACTATGGACGGTGAGCCTTTATTAACACAGGTATGTACGCTGCACTGTGAGAGTGGCCCAGTTCAAGAAGAGACAGTCAATGAAAAGCCAAAATGCTTTCTAGACCACTAGTGTGATGAGGCCTGGAAGAGTCAATTCCAGTCTTGTGTTTTGAAATCCATGGTGGGTGCTAGAAAGCAAACCCCGCCACATTTTCATTTTGAAATCAGCTATCTCCAATGAAAGTGAGCTTCACAGACCCAATAGCTGACACATCATTAAGCTCACAAAACAGTTGCTCATCTTCACTGCGATTATATGAAACGTTATGCACTTGTCAAGAACCCCTACTGAAGGGCTGTTGCAAGAATGAATAATCTCCCCCTCCCACATTCCTGTGTTTGCGAGTACACGTGTCTACGTCTCTCACTTCTTTTCAAAGGCCTTGTTGGAGGGTTTCAGTGTCGCCATGTTCTGAAACTCCACGGCCTCCCCGGCCAGGCCGTCCTCGCCGTAGCGCAGCTGCACCACCTGGTTGATGGAGTTCCGCACCGTGGCATCGTACTTCACCATCACCGACTCCATGGACTTGATCAGACGACGCTGGATGTATCCTGGTGGGGGAAGTACGATTTCCAATGATGAAACCAATTGCCTTTTTTTTATTCACTTACACTCTTGACTCCACATATTCCAAATACATCCTTCCTCCTGCTTTTTCAACCATTTTTCTACCTTGCATGGACTTACCAGTCTCAGCAGTTTTGACAGCTGTGTCGATCAGTCCCTCTCTGCCTCCCATGGCGTGGAAGAAGAACTCTGTTGGGGTCAGGCCGGCCAGGTAGGAGTTCTCCACAAAGCCTCTACTCTCTGGGCCGTAGTCATCCTTAATGAAGTGAGGCAGTGTCCGGTGTTTGAAGCCAAAGGGGATCCGTTTACCCTCCACGTTCTGTTGCCCCACCACAGCAATAACCTGAAGGAGAGAGGGTGGGTGGATGTGATGGTGACATTATCTTAAGTCAAACATTTCTGGAAAGTAATGAATGTCTAGGTTTCTCATTATGGAGCACAAGTGAAAAACGGACAATTTCAGGAGAATACCTCATCCCAAACATCTCTCTTACCTGTGAGATGTTAATCTTTGAGCCCTTGGATCCAGCCACCACCATGGACTTGAAGTTGTTGTACTCTGACAGGGACTTCTGAGCGGAGGATCCTGTTTTGTCACGGGCGTCGTTGAGGATACGGTTGACCTGATTCTCAAAGGTCTGTCGTAGTGTGTTACCAGGGGTGGGCTCCAGCTCGTTGTTGTGGGCTTTCTCAATGACCTGGCGGACCACACAATCAAAGGTGAGGGAAGAATTTTAACACAGTTCAGCCCTGTATCTAAAAAAAAATACCAAATATGAGTTATTTCATATGCTTTTAATGTCTTAAACATTGTTGGTGACCATATTCTTACTTCTATCACATCCTGTTTGGCTTTCTTGATAGTGTTCTGGATGTCAAGGTATGTCTTGGCATCAGCGATGGAGTCACCAATACCGATGGAGTGACCTGGACAAAAGGGGAACAATCGCAATTGTTAGATATATAAGAGGCACCACAAGTTTAAAACTGTTATAGTTTTCTTATTTCCTTTGATTCCTTACCCTCAATGAGCAGCCAGTTGTTGACCACAGTCTGGATGTTGGAGTAGAAGAGTCTGGTGATGTCATGGCCCATTTCCAGGTAGGAGATGTGGACCAGGGAGCCAGCGGACGTCCCCAGAGACTTCTTACACAGGATGCCCATGATCAGCTCACCGTTCTCCACAATCACCTATGTCCAAGAGTTGAATATTATTAGACCTTTGATTTGCATTGGTATAATACCCCTGCATCCTGATGATGGAGTGAGACATGTGATACAAAACGGCAATCAAAGCCATTTGTATAAAAATGGCAGAAGGAGGGCAAAGGGTTCCCAGGATAGCAAAATATTTGAATAATAGAGGGGTACTACCTCTGATGCAAAAATTAAACCATTCAAGCTAACAATCACGCAGATAGAAAATGTGTACAGAGGCCATGGAACAATAAACCATTATATAGTACATTCATACATTAGGCAATGCATTTCAAGTGGATATACTCTTCCTCAGGCAGCAATAATCTACTTTACTCTAATGAAGGGTCTAGTGGACCCAAAACAGTTGAATGACCAAATAAAACACTGGTGTTCAGCAAAAAGAACAGTATCTGGAATCCTTTAATTTTATTTGGCAATGGTCCGCACTAAACTGAATATGTATTGTTTAGAAATATTCAGTATTCCGCAGCCTGTATATGCATTTGCATTTGCCATCAGTTAGCTTGAAAAACAGCTGAACAAAAATATTATTTTATCTGTGTGAACGTTTCATGTGTTATTGTGTCTTACAGATTGTTTTAACTTGTTTTTACTACTGAGGTGAGACCAAAGACAAATTTTCCAGACTTGGTTGGACAATAAAATTCTATTCTAAAAATTCTGTGTCAGAAGCGGTTCCATTTCCTTTATTGTTACAATACAAAATGGCCACCACACGGACAGCGACAGCTACTGTTACATTTTAACATTCTAATCAATTTATACTCTTCCATCTATATTAACTTAAAGCCTGACAGCTGTATGTCGATAAAGCCGTTGTACCTTTGTGTCCCCAGGTGAGATGTGTTTGTAAGGCCCGCTGTCCTCCTCATCAGGGTGGGTGCTGTGTGTACGAATGACATTAATGTGTCCCGGAATGATGAGGCTGAAGATCTGCTTGCCGGTCCACAGGGGCCGGGGCTTGAGAATGGCCGGCTGAGGCACTTTCCCGTCCCACGTGGAGAGGAACATGAGCAGGTTCATCACCTCACCCTGTGGTGGGATGGGCAGGATGAGTGGAAAAGGGCTGAGCAGTTTGTGTGTGTGTGTGTGTGTGTTTATGTTTACAGTGACTTTAAAAGGACTAAGGAATCAATCATCTTTTATTATAAAGGTATCAATACTTGACACACTTAACATTTATGAGAAATCAAAATATCGAACGAGCAGACAGGTTTAATCCTCCTTACCCTCTCTAAGAACACGTCTCTTTTGGTGAATTTGCGCACAGCCGTCAGGGTGTCCTGCACAATTCCCATGACGGGCCTGTTGGACTGGGGTGTGACAATCATGCGTGGCACCATGGCCAACTCCTGGATCTCTGCCTTCGTCTCAAGGGACTGAGGCAGGTGGAGGTTCATCTCATCCCCATCAAAGTCAGCGTTGTACGGGGTCGTCACACTGCAGGGAGACAGCCTCTGTATCAATAACTCTAAAAGCCAAATCTGGGATCATTTGGCAGAATAACGACAGATGTTTGTTCTTACAGTACTATTACACTGTATAGTACTCACTACTACACAACATTATACAGTATCTTCAGTCAACCGATCAAACTGGATAGAGACATTCCAACTATGCTGGCAATTTACTGGCTGTTGTGCTAAGTGTAATAAGGAAGTAGGTAGTAGGGAGTTCTCTCGTTTTTATTCTTGTGTATGTAAACTATTTTGAAGAAAACTTTCAGGCATTACACAAGTTGGTTATTTAACAGCCATAATATCCTTGAAGACATTCTTAACCATGATTATGGGTACTTCCCTGGTCCTAACAGAACTTAACTAAGTCTTGTCCACATTGCACCACAGCCTTGATATAATTATAATTATAATATTAATAATTAATTAATAATTATTTGGCACCTGAGGTTGAGCCTGAAAGTAGACCAGGGCAGGATCCGAACCCTGTGCCCCATCATGGACATTTTATGTAGTGTGGGCTGTCGATTGAAGATGATGATGTCACCATCACACATGTGTCTTTCCACCTACAGAGAGAAAGAATATTTCCTTTACTCAGAAAAAAGTGCAGTGTGTGATACATCGAAATGAAAGATAAACTTGATAATACCCCTGGACCATAAAGCCAATTATCATGATTGTGATCTTGCCTTGTAGCCAATCTGAAGATGAAGGTCACTTGGTTTGGGGTGGAACCGCAGGTCAATTCTGTCTCCATTGTCACGGATGATATATTTGGCTCCTGGGTATTGACTGTTGCCTCTTCGCACCAGCTCTTGCAATCTAGGAAGGTCACCAGAATGTAACAGGTGATTATCACATCTGATAAACATGTTTATGACATACTTAAGACAGACTACTGCAAAGTAAATGAGGCATAACTGGCCATAGAAAGCCATTAACCATACCTGTCAATATTGAAGGGTGTGACAATTTCTGGGAAGGTCATATTAGCTGCGATGGATCGCGGTACACCCACTTGGTCGATCTGCAGGTTGGGGTCAGGGGTGATGACAGTTCGGGCAGAGAAGTCCACACGCTTCCCCATCAGATTACCTCGGACTCGCCCCTCTTTCCCCTTTAGACGCTGCTTAATGGATTTGAGGGGGCGGCCAGACTTTTGCATTGCCTGGGAAAAGTTAAGAATTCATGAGAATTTAAAGGCCTAATGCATAAAATTATAAGAAAGAAACTATGACAGGACTCACATTAGCATGTGATCCTGGGATGTATTTCAAATCATGCTATATTAAGTTGAGTCCAAATCATATTAAAACCAAATCAAATGACAGGCGAACAGCAAACACGTGCGTTGAGCACAACAAATTTCTGTTTCTGTTCATTTGCCTCTTGTAAACATCATGAAACTCATGCATACCCTGGGCAGGCCTGGCAGCTCGTTGTCCACCATGGTGGCGACATGAAACTGAAGTAGCTTCACATCCTCGGCAATGACGTGAGCTGCTGCACCGCTCTGTTCATTTCTTCTCAACTGGTTGTTGATCTTGACGATGTCAGCCAGTTTGTGAGTCAAGTCATCCTTTGCAAGAAAATCAATTGATCATTGTTTTTATTGGCTCTGTTTATTTATCTACACGTGCGTTTTTACACAACTTGAAAGATGGAAGAAATATATAATTCAACAAGGTAACAAAAATCTGGCACCACACTGCCTTACCTGGTTGCGAGCTGAGCCCTGCATAACTACAGCAGGCCGGACAGCCAGGGGAGGCACAGGCAACACAGTGACAATCATCCACTCAGGCCGAGCGAACTTGGGATCCATGCCCAGGATGATGTCCTCCTCGTCAGAGATGCGCTTGAAGATCTCGTGCACACGCTCGGGGCTCAGCAGGATCTTTTTCTCCTGGGAGTCCTCGTTGACGTGCTTCCACTCAGCATAAAGCTCCAAGCCAGAACGTCTGATACGAGGCTGGTAGCGCCCACAACCGCCGTGGCCCTGAGTGAGTTGCAAAGTGGGGCACAGACAGAAGAGAGATGAAGAAAAAGATTACACAAATAGGCACACAGTCAAAATGTTGGATAAGGATGTCAGGATTTTCAGAATCATAAACAATAACAGCTGAAATGCCCGTGACAAAAAAAGCAAATTGCTGATTTTGCCCAAATACCTTCTCCTTGCTAATGTCCTCCTCTGTCTCCTGCTGCTCCACTCCAAATTTGTTGTCCATCTCCTCTCCTCCTTCACAGATATTTTTGCCTTTGCACAACTCATACACATGTGTCAGGCGCTTTCTGGGCTGCCCTTTAGATTTAGACAGGATGTCTTTGATCTTGGGATTATTCTAGAAGTAAAAGTAATAAGAACAACTTGAGCATCAAACACACCAAGGTTCCGAACAAGACTGAAATCACACTTCAAGGCAAAAATAAACACATTTTCACCATATTTTATTATTTACTCAGAGGAATGTACTGACCGAATCCACTAATAGCTTGGAGCAAAAGAAGCAGACGCATCGAAGAACCTTCATAATCTTTGTTATGAAGCCAACATGGAAAACTGGCTTTGCCAGCTCTATGTGCCCAAAGTGGCCTGGGCATTCTGTCATGTTACCTGCAGGAAGAAAACCCTTGTTAACATAAGTAAGGACGTGACGTCAGAGTGGTACATGGATCAATAATTTATTTTAACATGAAATACTACTGATAACACATTGTACCTGCACATGTCTGACACCTTCCAGATCGTTCTATGACCCCTTGTCTCGGGTCCATAAGGCCACCAAGTTTAGGACGCCCGCCTTCTGTGGTTTCAGGGTATTTGATTCCCCCCTCTGTGACAGACATCCGTTTCTAAAGAGACAGCCACCATGTATATAAATTAAATAATAAAAAAAAAAAACATCCAATCAACAGTTCATCATCCATCACCAATGCCAGAAAAAAATTCCAGCAGCAATGAAGTCTTTGGAAATTATCACAAGAGCTTATTCACATGGCGAAAAGCAAAATACCACTAATTTAAATTCTGAAAATAAACCCAAAAGGAATCTGCTTAACACAATGATGTACTTTATAAAACATGAAATACACTTAATTTCTATTAACTAACAATCTGTTGTTTAAAAAAAATACATGCATAGCACTGACTTTATTGAAGTTACCTTTTATTATGATTCATTTATTGTATGAGGGACCAGACCAGTGTGTGTGAATACAACTTGAGGAAAATCAATAAAAGACCTAAGAAGCTACGCACGTAGTACATAAAAAGCAGCCAATAATGTTACTTTTTTGTAGTTCTGTAAATTAGACTTTCCATATAAAAGGGGGTTTAATTCATGTGACAGCCTGAATTACTTTCGTAACAGAGTGTGCTTAAAGTTGGTCAAACTTCCTGCAACATGCCCTTGCTAGTTAGCTCAAGCTCCACATAGCTAGGCTAGGCTAACTGCAAGCATTTTCCCTTTGTAAACAGAACCATGTCTTTGCCATCAATGTTAATCTACAAGAGTATTCATGAAAGAGTAAGATTAATGTGTGAACGTTCAGAGAATGAATAAATCCCCAGTCCCCCAAAAGAAAACCTACAAGCTCATCTGGGCTGATGATGCCGAATTGCACTCTCTTGATGAGGCGCAATGGGCATGCGCTGTCGCCGGAGGGCGGTCCGTGCATCCTGTCTATTCAAAGAGACGCGTCCTCCCTCGGCACGCCGCTTTGTGAGAAGGAACAGCCTTAAATTGTCACCGGGACTCTGGCCAGGCCGCCAACGGTGACCGGAATGTCTCCGAAGGCGATATCCCAAGGACCTTTGTTGTTAGTTGCCCTAGAAGCCTAATTATTTTCGTTTTGGTCCTAACTGCTCTGACTACTGGCTGCCCCCCTCCCTTTTTCTGATCTACACTCCGGTGCGCTCTGAGCGCTTCTGAGAGCGAAGTAGTCCAACACTTGTTTATATAGACTGACTGTCTGCTACAGGGTCACACACTCCAAAAGGCAGGGACTGAATACTCGGGAGGTGGGACATGGATCTGTATAGTAAAACGCTTATTGGCTATACAAGCCAGCGGTATGAATAATGAATTTTATCACACGCACAGCCAATCATAGCGTACGTTTATATTTTTCGACGAATGAAAACTGAAGGAGGGCATTGCTTTGAGCTGGACTCATCCCTATTGGCTATATTAAAAGAGAGTGGGCAGTACTATGTAATTTGTGTTTCTATAATATGCATATTCAATTCAGTTCCCTGTGATTCGTCTATTTTCTCATTAATATGTACAAAAGAAAAAGGTAGACCAATAGCTACAAAGATATGAAACTCCTCGAATAATTTTGATGAAAACCCGCCCTGTTTCCGATGTTTACCGAAAATTTCCGATGTGAATTTCTTCCCTCAGAGCAAAAATAAAAAAAATCCGTGTTGTCCCGTTCGTCTCGCTGTGGATCAGCCTGGGCTCTAAGAAAAGAAGCTCGGGGATGAGGCCTATAGAAGACCTCTGCCGAAACATGATTATTTATTTTCTTTCACAATATTTTAAACTTAAACTCTGCTCATCTAGATTATTTTTCGAGCTCTTTACGATATTTGATGAATTTTCAGATTTTCACCAGCTACATTTTTGTATCTCTGGGACTTTGCCACAATCCCCGGACTCGCCTGCGCGTTCTGGCCCGTCGATGGACTTCATCTTCCGTACATTCTTCAGGAAAGTCCGGGAAAAGCCTAGACAGTTTATTTAGCTTTATTGTGTAATATTTTTGACTAATTCCTGTTGATATGTTGTGAATGTGACTTAAGTAGTAATATGCTGACAATTGTCAATTATCTCTTTATGTTTTGTTTTATTAAAATACAATCTTTGTTTTAGGCCACGTTTTGAAAGCAATCCGAAAAGCCCCGTGGCTTTGGCGGTAATAAGGGAAGATAATGTTAGTTCGCCATCACATTTGATATTCACCTGAGTTACCCAGTGTTTTGTTAAAATTGTGACATAACCTGCCCGTTGGAAATATTAAAATTTAACCATAATTCGCTTTGTTGGCACCGCTGTTGGGATCGTGTTAGCTTAACGTTGAGATACGTTAGAGAAGCAACAGCAGTAGTAAGACAGATGACTTTGTTCTTCCATGGAGAGATTTCACTTGCTTTTTGTCTTCATTGTTTTCCTCTTACCTGTATATTAAGCCTCGCAATTTAGAATAAGTTTAAGAGATGATCTAGCCTGCTGCGTAGCAGCCTAGCCTTGGTAAGGTAGCTTGATGGTGTATATTCTATGGGACATATTGTCCAGTTAGCTGTCTACCATTTACTGTAAACTCCTCGGTTTAGTGAGATAACTTTTGTTTTAATCTTAGGTGAGATTCCAGTTTACTGCATTGTTTACGTTGTGGTATTACTGCCAAAACGGTGATGGAAAGTATTGTTAAAGCGACGTTAGCGTGTACGAGTTGTTAGCAAGCTGGGCTATATAATAAACGTTGGGCTATTGCAACTAGCTGAGCTGGATTCCATAAGCCCCAATATGGCGGTGTTCGATGATACGCTTCTTGTTGAGAACAAGAAAGATGGAGTCTGAAATATCCTTGTTGGCTTGCCTGACCATCTAGCTACGCATTTTAAACCACGATAAGCTCGAATGGGAAATTAGGGGCTCCACCGCGAGTTTTGTTTTTGATTAACAAATTGTTACGGTCAGAAAGTGTCTAGTGGGGAAGCTTGTTAGCCAATACCCCAGTCGTGTTGACTTCTTCCTCGGTGTCAGAGTTGAGAGCCATCTTGCTAGCTAGCTACGTGCATAGTGTACTGTTTTAATGGATAACCTTTCTAATTAGCCAAAATCAAATCTGCTGTCAGGTTTTACCGTGATGATAAGAATACACATAGCATAACACACAGATCATTACGAAGTCTTATGATTATTTTCAGGTTAGGTGTTGATGTTTAGTATTAGTCATGCCCTCTGGGAGATGCCTTTGGTGTGTAACACAATAGAATAATCTTGTTATTCCTGTTAGTTATATCCAAAGGCATGGAACAAGTAAATATTGGTTTGTGCTGGCAATAATATGAAAGTACATAAACAAGGTAACGTTACTGCACTTTTCCTCAGCGTAAGCTCTTGTAAGAGGCAGAATTTGTTACCCTCATCTAGCGGTCTGTGAAATGCTATTCAGTATATTTCCTTTTACTGTTTAATGAATAGGCATTTCCCTTCATACAAGTAGGGGAGTGTAAAAGGAGATGACTAACACAATGCAGCAAGTAAACCTTTCAGTGTCTCACTGCTATGGTTGCATGAAATGCCAGCACACAGTCATTTTTATATGCATTATTGTTTAACTGGTGGAGTGATTATGTGTAATGATTTGTTCTTTTAACAGTTACTGAAATGACATATTGTCACCGTGTGTCACTGCCTTTCAGTTGTTGAAATAAAGATATTAAGCCAACTTGACTGATTGTGGGTTTGCTTTATTTTTGGGAATTGAACTGAGGTTATTTTGATATGTTAAAGATTCTTTACTCATTCACCTTACATAACCATTGAGTGGTACAACTTTATTTTTAAATGCATGAACATGTGTCTTTGCCTTCATCTCTTTGGCAGGTCCAGCACAGAGGAAAGCATCATTCTCACGCTCAGAAGCAGAGATAGATACCACCACTGTAGTATCCTTATTTAGCAATACCAACTTTTGTTTTGAGTATCTTAAGTCATTTTATAAACTAAAGAAATAGCTGCTTTTATAATACATGAAAGGTTTAAAATGCATTGAAGAATGTGATAGTAAATCACTGTTCACCATGTGCCATGCAATACCACGACTATACAAAGGATTCATTATTGACCAATTGGCTCCCTCCTCTGGCTCAAATTGAGAATGATAAGCATTGCAAAGACATTACACAACCACATTTTCGATGCGGAAGTGAATCCCAGAAAGCTGACAGACTTGCTCCCTCTACTGCTCTAAAGTTGTTAGTGCATAAACGCCTGTCAGAGGCAGGCCCATGGCTTCTTGATAGGAATTCAATAAACTGTCTCTGGGTCAACAGATTTGTTATATTATTGCAGAACACTTAGGCCTACTAAGCCATGTATCTATCAAATTTTTGGAATGTCGGTAAGCCTTTGCATCTGTCATCTGAGCAAATTAAGCATCACAAAATAACATGGTGACAGGAGCCTGTATATATTGAGCATATTCATCTTACTGCAATCACAGTCAAAATGACAAATACAGCACAAATTCTCATATGCACAATTGGCCTTAGAGAGAAAATCGAAGCATCTAGATGTATTGCGCAATTTGAAATCCGCCCACACATTAAGTCAATATGTCATGAGTAGTTAACCCTGTGCGCCATGAATTTGGTCCGGCTGAAAAGTGTTTAATGTGTTTGTTTTTTGTTTTTTTTGTAGTTGGATATTGGCTGACTGAGACAATGTGTGAGCCGGTTTAGCAGCATGTGGGCGGGTGGCACAGGTTGTTGGCAATGGCCAACTCCATCAGTAAGGGCCAACCTGTGGACATCACTGTGATCTATTGTTGGTATGAAAGTGTTAGATCAGATGATGTCTTACAGCTATTGTGGTTTTTGCCTTAGCAGTACATGTACAATAGCTGGGCTTTCCATGTTTTACATGCTGTTGTCCTAGCAGCATTTGTGTATTGTTGTTGGTTTTTCCTACAGAAGATTTCATTCCTGGAAGGGGGTGAGGATTCGTGTATCCAGGGGGAGCTCTTGTCTGATGATGTCAGTGTTTGCCTGACAGCGAGTGTGTTTTCAGGCGAACGAGGGATTGAGGGGGAGCGGGGGGGTGGGGGGTGTTTGTAACACACACAAAAAAAAAGGCAGGCAAGGACGGGGGGTAGAGAGAGGCAGACGCACAGCAGGGAAGGAGGAGCAGGCTATTTATTTCCCATCTGATTTGTAATCGAAAGGCCTAAACGGTCAGTGTCGGTTACAGGAAAAGAGTAACTTCATTGGACTTATTCAGCTTGTGAGCCGTAGTACCTTAAGCCTACGTTCATGCTGTACGGTTAAAGAAAATCCACCAAAAGACAGGATATATCTGTTCTTCCTTAGTGAAATGTTCTTGAATACGGACAGCTCTCAAGCTTAAAAACAAGTTAGAAACCAGAGGACTAAGGCGTTAATCTGTGATCATCCAAACCAAACAGCAAAAGAACAGGACATTCTCTCTGTGGACAGAAATGGGTTAAACCTGCTCTACTGATCATAAACTGGAGATTTTTTGGGCTTTCATAGTGGGCATCCATTCCTCTAAAATCACTCTGTTGCTCCCTAATGTTCACTGTCACTAAAAATACTCCCAACACCTGCCTATCCCTAGTACTTTTGTTTTTCGTTAACATTCAAAAATCAAGTCTGACCGGCCCAGAATTACAGGAATAACAGAAATTCTGTTTTAGGACAGGATTTTTCCCTGGAGTTATGCACCAGGATGCTGTTTTGTAATAAAAATGGGTGACGCAGGGTCAGAGGCATGCTCTTTTCAAAGAGCCCATTGGAACAAGCTGGCCCATTTCTGTCCGCAGAGAGAATGTCCTGTTCTTTTGCTGTTTGGTTTGGATGATGTCAGCCCCTGCCAAGCGTCTCCCATCTTTCTTTTATTCTTGCTTTCATCATCTACGCACCTTGTGTCTCCTTCCAAATTCTCATCTCCTGTGTTTCACGCTGAACTTTTTTTTTTTTTTTTTTTTTTTTTTAAAGCAAACCGCATGGCTCATTTTGCAGTAAATCGCAGACAGTTGTAGGGATCTTTAACGGGCCTTCTGCCAGAGTATTCGCCTCAGAAGAAGCACCAGACTTTTGTAGGCGATCTACATTTTGTGAAGGTTCTTGTGGTCCCTTCCTGGAACTATCTGGGTGCTAAATTAATTGCTCTTGATCCCACCTCGCGTTGCAATCGGCTTAGTACTAATCTGGGCCTCTCACAGCGCAGCCAAGTCTGGCCTGGTGAGCATTACCGCACTGACTTGTCCACTGCTCTCTTCCCCCAGGGTTTTGCCCCAGGCTCCGTCTTTCTTGCTATTTGCTCTCCTTTCCTCACTAGCCTTCTCCAGCACATTGTCAAACTTCTAGCGTTCCTCTTATTTTTCTGATTGTGAATCAAGCCGCCTACCTCTCTCTTCTTGTCTACCTCCTACAGTCCACCCATACTGTCACGTGCATTCCTAATTCTCTGAACCTCTCTGTTACACCCCAGCCTTCTTTGCATTTTCTCTGACGCCCTGTTTCACCATGTCCCATCTTCCTCCCTCCCTCTGTCTCTCTCCACTCCCTCCGTCCCTCTCTCTCTCTCTCTGTCGACACACTAAGCTGTGGAGACGGCCACATGCTGTCTGCAATGGCTCTGCCCTGGTCCGACCACTTCTTTTCCTCTTTTTCTCACTTGTGTTTAGTTGCTTTGCTGTGCTGCTGTTGTGTTTCCCCTGGCATGATGCCATCATCTCTGACCATCTGCCTCACTTTTATTTTCGCCGTCCCTTTTTCGCCCCTTTCTCCCTTTCCTTCCTCTTCTGATGTCCATGCCATCGCTGCAGCGTTTTATTCTTTCACTTTTGATCGGCTGAATATTACATCCACTCACATCTAACCCTGTGTATGATTATGTTTTATTTCCTCCTTTCTAATCTCCCCAGATTCTGATTGAAGTGTGCGTGCTATTTAAAGAGGCGCGCAGAGAAGCAGGGCTGTTTACAGTGGCCTCAAAATACAGGCTGTCTAGAAACAGGAAGTACCATCGCCCCGAAGCGCAGCGGCACACAGCGTCAGCCAGCATACAGCCACTTCCTCCTCCTCCTCCTTCTCCTCATGGCTGAGCAGCGGCCCCAGCAAAACAGCCCTCACGCTTATCAGAGAATTATGCACCCCTCCCCTCCGCTGCCCTCCCCCT
>OMKZ01050415.1:26785-38623 GCA_900302535.1 Neoniphon sammara | reverse complement strand
ATAATTAATAATAGTCGAGGGGTTTTGTAGGGTTTTTCATTTTCAAAGAAGAATATGGAAAATGACTTAAAAGAAGACAGGGATTTTGAAAATTAAATTACAAACTGTTTCTCAAAAGTAGAGGAGCAGCTTCCTCCCCTGCCTCTATTGACCAGCCTCCACTGATGTCAATGTATGGCAACTGGTGCTCTGGGTCAGTAGTACTTGTGTGAGTTTACTACTGAGAGCAATATATTGACCATACAGAAATGTAATAATTGTAAATATAGGGCTAGGAAATATACTGTGTATGTTACAACATATATTTTTTGAGTCACCAGTCGCCACTGTAATATATGTATATTGAGCAGGTATTGTTGCACATATATAACCATGTAAGGATAATATGTTGTTTACATATATGCACATGTCTATATATCAGCAATACATATATATTACCATATCCAAAGGGGTTATATATGTTTGATTCATGTAAGACTATGTATGTAACAAATGACATTTCTTTGGCATACATGTTCAAATTTCCATATGGGTGGCAAGAAGGAGAGTCAGAGTAAATTTTAACAACTTCAATATCAGTATCATAATTGCAATATTGATTTATTATTAAGGTTTGGCCTAGTGTTGGGCTGAGCCACATATTGAGTGGGTTAAGTTGACAGACAAAAAAGCAGCAGATATATAAAAAGTCCACATATTGTAATATAAACAGGGCAGTCATATTTGTAACGATCAATGCCTATTGTATCCTGCGGAGGGCAGGAGACACAGTCAGTCCATAAACATCCCTTTCACCTGAAATCCTAGAAGCACCTCTTAAAGAGAGTCACTTGCAATCAGAAAGCCTCCATTTAATTGCAACACACAGGAAATTACCGGGTGAATGGGTCAGGTGCTGATAAGAGGCTGAGCCCCGGGGATGACAGCTCCTGAAACCTGAGCAGCCCCCGTCTCAAAGCTGACTTATCACAAAGGCCCTGCCTGGAAGCCTGACAATCTGATTGTACTGTCAACCAGATTCATAATTAATATATTTATCAAATTAATCGCTGAAAAAAGCCCTGGACCTCTGAACAGTAGGCAGATTCATTGGCCACTGGCTCTGCTTACCACTAATAACAGGGCTGTCAGTGAAACAGGCTCAAAGTGGGCTGATGCCCCAAACCCCATGACAGACAAATTGCTCCTCTGTGTAGAAATGATATGGGGAATTTAGAGAGTGAAAGGAAGAAAAAATGTCATTGTTTGGTGACAACCACAATTGCACCCTTGTTTCAGGTTCGGCGTATTTGGTTAGGGAAACATGAAAGGGACATTTTCTGTTTGGGTGAGCTGAAAATACCTGTTGTTAAACCTCCATTTTTACAAATCACTCATCAAAGGGTCTCTCTCTCTCCAGTGCTTCCACATGTTGTTTAACTAAAGAAGAATGTGCATAATATTTCATCACCAGTATGAAAATGAAACAACACTGTATGACCTTTTGAACACCAACAGGTGTCAAATTTATCCCTGAAACACACATCCCTGAGTCCATTTTGTATTTTCATATAACCTATATAGAGGTAAAAGGAATCTCTTTGCCAAATGATCATTTGACATAAGAAATAGATTGTATAAAATGTGTGCTGAGGTCACTCGGGAGTCTCACATAAGGGCTCACTTAATATCTCTAGAGATAAACTGTTTTTAAGTCCAGTGCTAAGTCAAAGGACCAGTGTGGACAGTTTTCATGTGGGCCAAGGCCATGAGTATAGATGAGTATAGATGCTTATTGTGGGATAATAATGAGCTCCTGTTTCCATGCTATACAGTCCACCTGGTTGAATATATACTACTTAAGGGCGACATTGCACCTTTTGATGGCATCCTAGTACAAGCACACAAGGGGCAGATATGCAATCCTAGCATGTCCTTTTTTAGGCCCCTTTAGTAAAAGGGTCTAGAAGGTTGGGACCTGAGCACTGGGTACCTGTTGAGCTTTTGACAAACCATCCATTCATGGGTTCCCCCCTCACAGCTGAGCCACCCTACCTCGTACAAAAAAAGGGGGTCTTTAATCTGAGAGAATGTACAACAAGGCACCTGAGCTACTCAACCGCTGTGCGAGCTCCATGGGGGTCTAGCATAACCCCGAATGACAAAAACACCTGAACTCTACCCCGCTCAGCTTCGCTACATTTCCTGCTTTCATTGTTTGCTACAAAGAGCAGCAGGAACACTCGGTCAAATGTCTCCATCAGTGGGAAACTAGAGGTGACTTGAGTTGACTAAAGCTGGAAAGTTTCATGTAGTTCAAGGGGTTTTCCATATATTTCCTAAACTGAATTTGGCTCAATGCAGTTATTCAACCCCTTTTTGTTAGATTGTATTAGCTTCTCATGTAGCTGTCTTATAACTCCTCTTAGACTAAAGCCTGTGCTCATAAGTGTTATACTTTCAGTTTGTCCTCTAAATTCTCCAAGGTTTAGGCTTTAGCTTCACTCTTTTTTCCACTGTTTAGGCTAAATTTATACTTCAGAACAACACTGAATCTGTTGAGGTCATACATTCTCATCGTTTGCCTTTGTGAAGAAAAACTCTGGACAAGAGAGTGGCAGTTTGACAGTTTATTCAGTCTGAACAAGCCAAAAATAATTCTGCTGGGGAAATTTTAAGAAACTATGAATTATGAGACAAGAAAAAAAAAACTAAGGGTTTGTTTTAAGGTTAGCCAGGCACTGTTACCTGTTAGTTCTCAGGCCGAACGAAGAAGAAACAGCACTAGATGCATGATTACAAATTGGTGATACACATAGAAAAGGCTTTTAATCTAAGTCAAGGTGCTTTGGGTGTCAAATGTAAGTATGTCAGTGATAAAAGCATATATATTGAACTGTTCTATATATATATATATGAACCAACATAGCGGACCAGGGCCTTGGTTCAAGTGTGTGACATCATGTGCAACCCCCCTATAGGCAAAGTGGTTGCACAAAATAATAATAGAAGGCAGCTGATAGTTCCACTTCCACAGTCTCTCCTCTTACTCTAATCTACACTAGTGTAGAGAAACAATGTCCCATGGTGGCATCAGTAAGACTGCTCTGAACCATTTAAATAAAAGGATTTCCAAAGGTTTTTCCACAGTTAACCCCCCCAAAAAACCCAATAATCTCAGTGCCTCTGTGTTGTTATTATTATCAGAAATGTATTTAATAGAGTGGTCGCTCGCCCTATTAAAGACATCTCACTCCTTTTTCCAAAGGAGCCAATTAGATACTGGACACATATGGCTCAATTTAGTACACTAATGAGAAGCTTGAAAGGCTGCTGGGTAAAGGCAAAGGGCCCCCTTTTGTCTCCTGGATTCCCATCTGGGCCCTTGAAAAGCATGAAATGGACCATAATCATTGGTCATCATCCCCGGTCATCAGAAACTGATTCTGGAGCCATAATTACATGATAAATTTCTGTATTACACATACCTCCTGCCTCCAAAACACCCAGAAGACCGGGGTGACAGACAGAGGAACGTTAGCGGTCTTTTATTCAACCCTGCGCTGTCTAAAAGTGCGTTTGATATATTTCTCAAATGCCATTCAGTGCCACTGAGAGTCTATTAGAGAAATAGATTCTCTCTCAATAATGACATCAGAATTAATTTTCTGATTCAACTGCATTGCTTTTTTGTATTTTATTCACATATGTTATGATCTTTATTTAATCTAAATTGCTATACATGGGGTCCTTGAGTACTTTTGGCATTGTTATTGTCTTCAAGGGAGACATCATTTATCATTGCCTTGTTTAATAGCAGCCTCTAGATGGCAACGTCTACTTACCATTCGGTGGGCCTATTTGCTGGTGCTTACTCATTCCTTATCTAGTGGTTGTCATATATGATAACAAGCAAATACGGCTATTTTATAGAGTATTCACTGATTAACCTGCAGCAAAGAGAAGACATGAGATATAAAAATTCCTATTATATTTTCTTTAAAGGACTAAGCAGAACAAAACCATTTTCAAGAGAACAATATCTGCAATTCATTAAAAAAAATACAGGCTATCTAGATAAAGACAGATAAACTGAAGCTCAACAGGAGTTGCATAAAAAATTCTGCTTTTGGAGACCTCTCAGTTCAGTCCCATAATGTTGCTCATGAATATAAGAAATCCCCTAATTACGATCAAAAATGCTACTCTTCGCCTAATCGCGAATTCCTTAGCAAGTCCTCCTTACTGTCGGTGTCAGAGGCCTCTTAGAGCCTCCATAAAAGCTGCACTGTGAGGATAGAAACACGCTGGTGAGAAAGTGTCCCATCATCCCTCAGCATTCAGAGGAGGAATGCAGAATGCAGACCAAGCTGAGCGTTAAGCAGCTGAAATGATGTGTGTTGTTGCCCTGTTTGGAAATGGGAAGCTCATTTGCACGTCTCATTAACAAGATGCAAGAGGAACACAAATACAGCGGCATTGCAAATTGCATCCAAAACAGCACCAGAAAAATGCTTGTGTTCATTCATTTCTCCTCAGATTTATTATCTGTCGAAAAAAGTAAGCCGTTTGTTCATAGGGACTCCCTGAAAGCAAAGAATCTGTTTATGTTCTCTCCTTTTTTTCATTTGTATATCTGATTGTTTACAATAATGTTGTTTTAACATGTTGTCCCAGTGTTAATACATTTGCTGTTTATGGTGGGGCCTCGGCAGACAATTTAGGTCCTTTTCCAGAGTGAAAGCCAGGCTGGTTCACGTCTGTGGGCTGAATGGGCCCATACTTCACCACTAACAACTGCACCAGGCAAGTAGCAGAGGCTTTTCAGTGAGGCCAGCCTGCCTCAATCAACTTAGTAAAAGGGCCCTCTCTATAATTGCCAACTATTACAATATGTGGCACGAGGGGTTCAGCACTATTTTCAAACACGATGAAATGGCATCAAGGCCTCCTCTCACATCCAGTGATAATTGAACAATTAAACTTTAGCATACAAATTACCTCTTCATATGGCATAACTAATTACTGAGGCAGACCAGTCACAGTGAAGGTTCCACAGGGTTGATACCAAAACAGTTTTTCACAGTTTTACACTTCATTTTTGAGCCCGGGTTTAACTAGGTTTATTATATCAGTGGGTTATTAGTTGTCTATTTTTTTAGCGATTGTGCTTGTAGCATTTTAGCAACAAATGGAGTGATTTCACCTCACTCAGACAGATTTTTTTCTCCAAATCCTCTTTATAGCATCCAAGCTTTTTTTCAGGTGAAATGGTACTAATTATACAGGTGATTGAGACCCAGGAACATTTTTAGACCATTTATTTCAGGTCAGCCAGCTGCAACCCCCATTAAACAGCTTGATTAGACATGATTTAAATCACCCAGTTTGATTGGGGCAGTTAAGCTCTTTATACTCTTCAGTGTAAAATGCTAATTCTTTCTGAAATGAATGGACAAGAATCCTCAGAGAGCATATGGAGAATCTCTCATATTAATAATTCAAAGGAAATGAGCAAAAATTAGTGAGCTGAGCGTCAGTGATGTCATGCAGTCATTACTTCTGCAAATGAGATATTTGATTTGAGAGATTGAAAATAGAAATATCATCAACATGAAAAATGATGCATAAATTCAATCTGGCAATCTTAATTTTTTTTTTTTTTACAATACCAGAAACAGTATCATCTGCTGGTACGTGACAAATCAGATTCTAACGAAGATGGAAGGGCAATCAGATTCTATTTTTCTCATACAGATAGGCAGTGAATTTCACTCTGCTATCATTGGTGGGATCATGCTCCTCTCTTTCTATCCAGGTCACTAATAAGCCCTCAGCGCAACAGAGCTTTCTGGACACCCGCCTGTATGAACCCTAATACCTTATTGCACCATAGAGGGCCCCTGAAACCCTCAGCAGCATCTCATACACATAGTGGAGCTCTTCAGGGTGCATTAGTTGGAAATGACATTACCACTGACAATGGAATAGGCAAGGCTTCAGAAACCACTTGAAGCCTTCAGTGGACCTTAAGAGGGCCCCTATTTCATAAGTCTATGACAAATGGCTAAAATGAGGAGTCAAAGCACGAGCTTTATGTGTAATATTTCTCAAATAATCAATTGTACATTCTTTTGGGGTTTTTGGTTTTTAGTAGCATATAAGAACACACAATGTTGACGGTGTAAAGTTTGTTCAAGAACCAAAGAACCATAAACTTAATGTTTCAAACTAATGTCCACACTAACAGATTGTAATTGAAGGGATGCCCAGTGGACAGCCATACACAAGGGAAGATAAGAAATCTGATATTAAATTCAACTGAAAAGGCTAAACTAGGAGCGCAAACCACATTTAATATATAAGTGTTGCTGCACAAATACAAGTCATTTGCAAGTTCCAATACAAAATGATTAGAAGTGTTGATATGTCAAGCCGAGAGATGAAAATGATTGGAAATGTATCATGAGGTGATTGTAGACAATATTAAAGTGCACAAAGAAGCTTTTGTTCATGAATTCCTGCAGCAGTTCAGCCAATATCGCCTCTGCTTTAATTTGATATCTATTTATTTTACTCCATTGTTTGGATTTTATTGAGGTTGCGCCTGCTTTATCAGCCCAATCTAAACCAGAAGTGAAGGTCAGGAGAGGCAGAGTGCCTCTGTTTATTGGCTTCCATTGAGCACATATGAGCTGATTTGGCTATCTTCTTTTGATATTAAGCTCTTTCATAGTATTTTGTGCCATCCGGATATTGTTTATCACTACATTGAGATATTCACTGTGTATTTACTGCTGAATTAAATATTCTTCATCACTTTTGTAATATCCTCTCTGTAGGCTTATGCAGGATGCGTGTATCCTGTTAGATGTGCAAGAAAACCTTTATGTAGACTATCTGCAAATAAAGGAAAAAATACATAATGTTCTATATTTCAGCAGAGCTTTGCCCAGCAAATGCTGTGAAATGCAACATGTGCCGTATTTCATCCCCTTCTAGGAAAAATCAGTGTTTTAAAAGGACTCATTGGATTCTTTAATATAGTAAGGGAGATGATTCATCATGATATACTCTGATATCCATGATCTATGCCAATATACATATATCTTAAAGTGAATTCCGCATTGTACATTAGTGTTTTACCATATAGTCAATCACTGATCATCAAGTTAATTATTCATCCCACTTTTTGCTTTCAAGGGTACATTAAAAAGTTATCCAGAGTATAATCTCTTGTCTGATGCATATCTTGACATGATTGAAAAAATCCTTGATATTTATAATCAGCATCATTCTCCTTTTGCCCTCATGCCCTCCAATTCAGTATGAAGAGTATCAGGTCATGTGGGTCTTGTAACTGAACTAAGAATATCTAACTTTTCTTGTGTTGTCCTGTCCTGACTCCTGTTCTTTTAGCAATAAAAATCAAAAGCCTGCAGTGTGTTTGAACATGACAGGGGTCATTATTTCCATTTTTGATGGTCTACGTAATTTATTACAACTGCCCTTTCCCTGTGCTCAGCCATTTCTCAGCAGGTTGAGGGGACCTGACCTTGTTGACATGTCCAAAATGGGAGCATCTATTCAATGCTCTAAGTACACTCGGTGCTTAAGTAAATCAAAGCCGACTATCATGCCAAGTTGAGAGCACAAGCAAAGGGGTATTTACAAAGCTTTCAAAGATCATTTAACAAGCAAGTATTTCTGCAGACAAAACATCAATTCCAATGCATAGTCAGTCAGAAGGAAGGCCAAATTCATCAGACATGGATGTCACTATGATGATCCACAGGTCAAGAAATACAGAAGCTATTCATTCCCTCAGCAATAAAAACTATGAAGAAGCAATAACAGTCACAACACTAACATTTCACATGATCTTGTTTTCACGGTATCTGATGTTGTTGCTGCTTTTCTATCTGTCTCTCCTATGTGTGCCATTTTGGCTAAATGTCCTTTTTTGCTGATACTGGTTTGAATGATGACCCCATGTAAAGCTTCTGTCTAAGTGATAAAGCCTTACTTGAATCTTAGACTTAAGTGATGTTTGTGTGGCTGCTACCAAAAAACCAAACCATGCCTTCCAGCTTCAGTTAGACTGACTCTTATTACAAGCAATCATCTCAAGATCACATGAAAATGAAGGGAATTGTTCTTTAAATGCATCATGTAAACACTGTAAGAGTGACGTATAGCTTCAACGTCACGCCTCATGTGGCCGAAATTTGATGCTGCACGTGGTCTGTTGTTTACTTCTTCTTGGAACGCGCAGTTATAGTGGGTAAGGGGAAGGTGGGCGGCGCTGACCTGAAATAGTGCAATTGTGAAACAGCGTTCCTGGATAGAATTACATTACTCAGCATATAGAAAAAGCTCGTAGTCCGCCATTAACGTCGGAAAATGTTAAAGTACTGATTTCGTTTGTGTCTCCACCAAGGCTTTTCTTATAGCAACGCGAGATTTCAATGTATGTACTGCTTTGTTCCAGAGCTCGTGCGAGTTGAGCGTGCAGGGTGATGTTGTCTTTTCTTTGGGCTTTGTTCTCTGTCCTGATTTCTGCTTTGACTTGCTTCAGAGGGGTCCTCGGGTTCAAGTTTGTGTTCGAGTGTTAACTAACCCGTTAAGACTGAATGTAGCATGTCTTCAGTAAACTTAAAAAACAGCAAAACGATATTTAACATGAAGCTAGTGTTTCTCACAAAGCGTCAACAAATTTAACCAAAACATGTTTACACCATTTTGACAGCACTTTAGCAAAACGCTGAGGTGCACAGGCGAAAAGACTAAAACTAGAACTGTAGAGGAATTATTTGTTTTGATGGCTTTGTTTGTCATTATGCCGCCTCTAGTCCCAGTTGCCAGGGTGAATGACGTGTGGATTTGTTGTTGCAGATAAAGCCTAGAATGCTTCAGCTTGGCAGCCGGCTAACCCAGTTTCATTTAGGCTCAGAACGTGCCAAAGGCCAGAAACCACAGCCTACACAAACACTACAAGACTTTGTGAAGAATGTCAGGTATGTTCAAAGGCAAGGAAAGTATTGTGTAAACTTTTGGCTTTGTTGACCCATAAATTATGCCTCAGCACAAGATCTAACCTAACATTGCACTTTCCTCTATGCTTTGTCTCTTTCCTTTACCTCAATGTACCTTCACTCCAGGCAGCTCAACGGGCTGAAAAAAGAAGATGTTTACTGTAATCTGCGTATCCCCAACCAGTTTCAGACAGCTAAAGATGACATCAACGTTATTATCCTCACAGGTAGGTATCAAGAATGACATGGCTGCTGCTGAGTTTCTCGCCACTCTTTTGTTTGCGTATTAATTTAAGTCATGATTTGTGCCTGGGGCCTGCAAGAAAGATTTGGCTAGCGTATTTGGCAATGCACAATTCATCCAGTATTATAAATTCTTTATTTGCATAACCTGTTGCTCTCTTTTGTGAAGGCCACGGGGTATTCTGCATCGATGTAAAACCTTGGAGAGGCACGGTGTCGGCACGCAACCAAAACTGGCACGTGCAAATCAAAGAAGAGGACCAAAACTTCACCAATACCTGCATCGAGCAGACGGAGGACCCTCTCAAAGCTATCTTGGTAAAATAACACCATGTGCTCACATTTATGAAACACTATCATGAAAACTGCGCAACCTTAAATGTCAACTGGCGCGTTTGTTTCCAAGGTCTGAGCTACGGTCCAGTGCATTGTTTTCATCCAGACTGCAGTTGAGTTAGAGATTGGAGAGAGAGTCACCATAACAATTTATATGGAAATTGCAAACACTACAGTGCGCTTGCTAAACTTCCCAAGTAGGGGCTCTTCATTTGAAAGGCCATAATTATGTTCACAGAGGGGGGGAAAGCAGGCAGGTGCCTAAACACAGCTGTCACCTTATGTGCCGGGGCCTGTAAGGAGCCATTCATTTCCATCTCTATAGATGGTGAATTTGGACCACGACTGGCAGCTTGGCAGAAGTGTCTGACAGCAAACACTCTGTACATAATTGAAATTGTTCTGCTTGATTTTGACATATTTATCGTCAAATCATCAAAGTACACAAAGCATATAGAGCTTGACTGCCTGTGCCAGCTTGGGGTTGCATAATTTCTTATAATGCATCCTAATGTTGAAAAGTGGACAGCTTCAGGGCAGTGTTTCAGGTCATTATTTAACAGGACTATTATGTTTATACCGGGTCATCCTATGTGGTTGTTAGCAAACACTGACATCTGCTCTCATTTCTAAGCTCAAAGACTTTTTATATGATTGAACTGTCTGCTCCTCCAGACCAAGACGGCCAACTTATGTCACCATTTGAAGAGGAATGGAGTATCTGTGCACCCAAACCTCTTTTTCCCCAGAGTCATCTTCCTCTCTCCAGACTGTGAGCTGGATGAGGGGCTGAGGGAGAAGAGGGAACTGGTCTCCCACAGCCAGATAGACAGCTTCCTCAGCTCTTTCAGGGAGGGCTACATGGCCTGGATATCGGATGCACTGACTCCCTCCTGGCTCTCTGGTGAGTGGGACCTAAGTGACTTAGATTAATATTTTAGGGCTTTAATTGATCATCCGGAGTGACAAGCAACGAATGCAACCGCAGACTATCCTTAAATTAAGACGGCATATGAGCTTAAGGTTGCCGGTTCAAATCGCCAGACTGGCTGGGAAAATAGGGGTGGAGAAAGTGAAAGTGGAGTGACACAAGGGTGTTTCTAGAATGGAGCAAGCATATATGGATGAGTGATATGGACAGAAGAAAATATCACAATATCGATATTGTGACCATGTTGTAGGGATGACTGTTAGTGTGTTCACAAAATATTTACGGATGCGATTTTTGATAAACAATCATTAATATAGATATGATGACTAAGCAGGAATGTAACATAACAGAACAGCTGTAACAATCTAATGAGACAGCACTCATGCCATATCATGATATCACAATATCCAAAATCCCAGATGATATCTAGTTTCATATCACAATACTGATATAATAACGATATATCACCCAGCCCTACAAGCATGCTCAGTTAATTTTCCCTGGATAAATTAAACTTAAATTAAAACCCTAAAATATTATCCTACATTGCCATCATTAGTATGATTTAGTTAGGTGTATAAAAGGCATACAAACTGTAAAAAGTGCTATGAAAGATGAAGTGGAGATGTGGACAATAATAACTGAATCAGTGTGATCTGTATTTCATTGGACCACTGTGTTGTTTATGGTTTTCCTTCAGGTCATCTGTCATACAAGCAGATGGAGGCAGTGCGTCAGGTCCTGAGGAGGGTGGGAACGTGGGATCTGGTGAGGCTGCACTGTGGTGAGCAGCTGAAAGGAGACTACCAGGGCTGCCAGTACATCGCTCTCAACCGGCAGGAGACAGACACACTTGAGTTTTCCGGGGTCAAGACCCTGTCAGCTGATTCGCTTTGGGCCCTGCTGGGACACGCCCCTCAGGTTAGTCCAATGACACCTACAACACTGGCTGTGGTCAGTCTCACAGCTGAATTTTAGAGGTAATACCCAGGAATGTGTTGCATGCTGTGTCAGTGGCTACAAGTCACAATGTCCATGTCAAAAAAAAAAAAGCCTGACTATAAAGTAGAAAACCAGCAGGTGGCAGTAGAACTGCAAGTTTTAAGAGATTGACAGCTTGTGGGTGTGCTTCATTTCACTTTTCTTTGAGTTACAGGAAGCTCACAGCAGTGATTTCGGCAAAAGATCATGCAGAATCATAATAGCAATTTTCTATATGAATGATTTTTTTTTATTTTTTGTCATTTTTATTTTATTGTTTTATTGTGTTTATTTTATTATTTTATTTATTTATTTATTTTTTACGTATTGTGA
>OMKZ01050415.1:12938-26765 GCA_900302535.1 Neoniphon sammara | reverse complement strand
TTTTACGTATTGTGATTTTCTATTTGAAATGTCCACATAGAACAATACTGCATTACTGTACAGGGACATATTATTTGGCAAACTGTTAGTACTGCTTAGCTCTTAACAGTACTGTAGTACTGTGAAGAGCTAAGCAATAAAATACAGTAAACCATTTAATTCAGGTGTTTATTTATTTATTTATTTTATTTTATTTTATTTTTTTCACATTATATGGAATCTTTGCTCTGAAAGGAAGTAACTTATGAAGCCTAGTCCAAACAATTACAAGGGTCCTATACTTCAAGTTGTAAAACATTCTAAGGCATGCTTGTCCTTTTTTGTGGTATTTTTTTTTTGCATAATTTAGCATCAGAGAAAAGCAGAGTGAGTATTGTTTCTTTCCAGCCTGCTTGTTTGCCTGCTTGCATCCCTATCTAGTCTCTCAGATCACTTCCATTAACATTGGCATGCCTGGCCTTAATTACTCCCTCAGCACTCGAAGCCATCAGTTTCTTATTGAGGTAAGTAATTTTGCCCGCCTGCAAGGTGTTCATTAGCTGCATTCAGCTGATTGAATTAGAAGGCAAGGCAATTGCACAGTCTAAAAGCATCATTTGAGCCCATTCATGTTTTTAAATTGGTTGATGTTTGGGATTTAGAATTGTTTATTTTAGTGCGAGGTAATTAATGGGGTTTGGCTAATAAGGTAAATGTTCTCTCTCCAGGTGGCATTGCGCCAAATCTGATTTGTCCCTATGGCAAGGAAAAGTTGTTAATGTGGTAGCTGAAAAGAAAAGTGCTTACGAGACTTGCACAAAATGTGTGATAATTTTTGCAGTATTTTGTTTAAAAAGCATACAAAATGAAATTATGCAATTATTTTTTTCTGTCTGTACAATGGCGCTTTAGTCCTATAGGCATTTGTTGAATGAAGTGAACGGTAGCCAGTGACAAAGGTCAGTGCTCTGAAGGTCCAGTGGGTGTGACCCGTACACAGCATCCATTACAGATTAACACCCACCCTCAGCCAGCCTCCCCGCACCCAAACATACAGCCTGGGCTTTCCTTACAGACTCCACACAGGCTCGGCAGGCCCACCCCCAACATCCCCACTGTACTCTGCGCTCTCCCCTCCAGCTGCTGTATATTCGATACATGACCCCACAATCATTAGAGAGTCTCCAGTGGGCCTTTTTCTAGCCCAAGGGGACACATTGGGCGACAACAAAATATATTATTTTCAAAGAAATAGTTGTAAATGGAGGTAGTGTGGCCCTCCTCCCCATATTTCAGAGAAATGTGACTTGGTGAATGTGCAGCTACAAGCCCTTTACATTTTGTGATATATCACATTTTTCCTTTATGTTCAGCCAATGAGTGGCACTCTCATCTCCAATTGCATGAAACTCATGCCAAGGTAATACTTTTGCGACACCGTGGTGCACAGTGGCTTGTGGAAAAAAACAAAACAAAACATAAAACATAAAAATTTGGTTGACCTGGCTATGATTTACCTCACTCAGGCCTGAATACACTGTAATAGACAGGCTTACATATTTGTATTTGTAGGTCTTGAATCTTTGTCTTATGGCATTTCAAAGTCCTTAGGTTCAAATTCAGCTGTGATCATCATCAGAAGAGCACAAGATTTCTCTTGGATGTGTAAGATAAATACATTTTAACGTTTTGTCCCTCTGGGCTGCATGACTATATCACCCATTCTGTCTTCGTATAAGAAAAGCTCTTCGCCAGAGTGCAGCAGCTGCTAGGGGAAGCTTGGGGGTGGCAGAGAAACTTGATCGCTCCCCCAGGCGCATTTTCAGAGCCCAGAAATAATGCATGCCTTTGATTTGTTACTTGTAAACACACAGGCTAGAAGATCTGCGATATGACCCACAGTTCCACTCAGGCATCTGTTTGGTTGTGAGGACCGGCACCAGATGTGTGCACAAAGCCAGCGCAGTCAGTAGGTGTGTTTTCTGCAGGCTCAGTCAATTACTCTGCGCAGAATGGGATGTCTACATGTCCCCAAAGTGGAGAATGATTGAGTAGAGTGGGTGTAATTTATTAATTATGGTCTATATTCTTAGACCATTGTTCTGGCTTCATTCAATTTGTATGGATTGAGGGGTAATTACTGTGTGTGTGTGTGTATATGTGTGCGTGGAAGTCTGTGTGTGTGTGTTTGGCAGATAAGAGAAAGAGATAAAGATCTATTCATGTCATAATTTAAAGCGCAGGTTACTCATGTTGTTCATCCTAATACCCCCTTCCATTCTCATATTTGACTGTTTCACATAGCCTTTTCCCTCCCTGCACCATGGATCCCTCCCGGCTCATTTTGGAAGGAGAGAAATGGAGCTCCTGTAATAAAAAACATTCTCCTGAATCACAGTAGGCGTAGTGGCTCCTAATTGCATAGCTGAGAAGCAGCAGTTGAGTTCCTTTGACTGTAACTTGACTACACCACCCTGTCAGCTGATTAACAGAAGCAAAGCCACCGGGCAAAAAAGCTGTAAATTCATCGACAAAATGCCTAAGAGGAATGGATAACGGCTACCAGAGAATAGCCCAAATAATCAGGCCCGTGTTGCCACAGATACATCTCATCTCTCCAACTGGGCACAGATTCCACACAGATTTGGCTTGTTAATTTAACTTTCCACTGACATTCCTCTCTGTTTGGCCATCTCCCAGGCTGCACGTGTCACAGGCCTGTAATGGAAAGCCTGGTGCGCTTGGTGCTTAGCACTGAAAAGGCATAGAGGAGACACATCAACCGCTTTGTGCTGTTAATGAATGGAGGCATACAAAAGGCCAGGAGCTGGCCATTTACAGAGCCTACAAAGCCTGCTGCCTAAATAGATAATATTGGCAGCCAGTGTGGCTTTTTGGTCTGTTTTTATGTAGAGAAAAAAATATTCAGCTATTTTAAGAAAATACATGTAGTCATGTCCCTTACTTAAATATATAATTATCAAAACAACAACTTAAAGGTGAATAAAAAAACATGATATGGACTTGCAAAGCCTTCATAATAATCATTTTTCAAAATGGCAGCTGTGTGGATTTTTTCCCTAATGTATGCTTTATGAAATGAATGTCCTAAACAAAAGATTCTGTATGAAGATTAATGTGTCTGCTATTATGTTGAAAGCCTGTGGACTTGGGAATGAATTTTTTTAGACCACAGTAATACAGATATACATTTTCTATAACCAAGAAAGAACAGAGACTGCAGCTTGTTTCACCGAGAGTGGAATCAAGAGATTTTCAAACCCATACATGCTACTGTTTTTCTTTCAAGTACCTGGCTAAACTTGATGGAAGGATCATTTTGCACTGCTCTTTTGAAAAGTTTTCTGAAGAATTCCTGGGAACAGGGATCTATTAATTTTACAAACGCACAGCGTTTTTCAACAAATGAAAATTGTGGGAAATTACCATCATTTTCAGATTTCTGTAATTGCAATATAGCTCTTGAAAGGAAACTGGGATTGGAAATAATTTGCACCAGAGTGTGTGTAGGAAGCTGCAGAGAAAGCTAACCATGCAATTACACACGAGAAGAGTGCTGCAGAATCACAAGTGTCTGTAATGAACTAGTTAAGACACCAGCACTTGTACAGTGGAAGGCAATGATCAAAGCTGCCTTGTAATAGGGTGTGATTAAACTTAGTAAATCTATTTTTTCACTCGAGCACTAAGCCTCAGTGAAGAGTCCCATAGAGAGATTCTGCATCTGTCAATTTGAAGATGACTCAATGTGTTTTCTCGAAATTCACCGTCCCGCACGCTATACCAGTCGTTTTAGAGGGCTTTTCAAGCACTCTTTCGTTAATTTAGTTAAACATCAACATGTGGAGTTCACGTTTTACACATTCCTGCTTAACACAAGGGGTGATTGAGTTTCAGTAAATTTGAATACATGTTTAAAAAATGCTCCAGACCATTAATATTCATTACAAAACAATTTCTTGGAATGTGGTATGAGCTGTGGGTGTGCAAGACCCACAGCAGGTGACATAGTATGTTGTCAAACTCTGTTCGGTTGAATTGCTTCTGCAGCACAAGTGTATATATCTATAACAGTATCCATGCACAATCAGTCTAGTACTATATGCATCACATCAACATTAAAACAGGCAACTCATAAATGGTAAAAAGGCCCTATACCTGCATACGCAATGGCACTCTCTTTGTGTCTCATAGTCTAGTGCACTCTTTGTCTGATTCACATTCAAATTTTGAAAGAACCACATTTTTCATAGAGTATAGATTTATCTCCCAAATCCAGTAAATACAGCAGAGTCTGTAGTCCCTGGCTTTTTGCCTTGCAGTGACATTCTGACATCACCTAGTTTTATACAGCATTAAATGACATTAAGTGCTCAAATTGTGGATTTATTATCTAGCCTAAACCTTTCTTTGGTCACTGTGCAAGATGTTAATTTTATGCTAGTAAACTGAAGCCTGCTGTATAAAATAATAACTATTTGTTTGGGGGTTTCAGGATATTACTGTGTGCCCTGCTGCATACGTTGTAAGATATGATCAATAGGGATTCATGAATAATGCAGAGGGACCAGTGGAGCAGAGACACTTAATTACAGTTTCAAAAGCCATTCTCCTTAATTGAGGAGAATAAAGGTGGTGAAGTGGACTGAACAGTAAGATTAGCATTTCTATCAGTGACTGTGTTATACAGTGAAACACTCACTGATCAGTGAAACACCAACTGGCAATTTGCAAGTCACAAATTCTCAGCTGTAAACTAATCTAATTAGACACTGACCATGGTTTATGGATGGTGGTTCTGTGTTTGACGTTTATTTATCATAGTTTATTTTGTGTGTGTGCATGTGTGTGTGCTCTGTCCATTTCCTCTGACCACCTGTGTGAGCAGAAGAGTTGGTCTTTGTATCATTCTTTTAATGCAAAGGCTAATGTGCTGCATATCCAGACAGTGTGTGGTCATTGTGTGTACAGTGCGTAGCAGATACAGTATATAATTGACAGCCCTGCCATCTGTTACAGTTATGTGAAATTATGGATAAACTAGTTAACAGACACTTTGGCCCATTGTCTGTTGTTTTGATAATCACCCTTAATAACGGACGGCATCAATATGGTCTTTAAACCTGATTTGAGAGTTAATGGAGTCAGATGGGGGCAGTCAGTGTATGCTCTGGGGGTAATGCTGTTAGAGATGTTCGTGAAGAGCAAATTAAATCAGTCGTAGATTGTGCCCTCTCAAGTCAGCCAGACAACCAGACCCATTGAAGAGAAAAACGGGGGATTCATATTTTAACCTCTCACAGAAAATGCACTTATGTGGATGGAAATAAAGTCAGAGCTGGGTGAATGGATGTAAATGGTTATTGCTGGGACTCTAATGGCTTCCTGTTAGCTGAGGCAGGTTGCAAGCAGAGACGGAGCTATTCAGAATTTAACCAGCCGTTTTTAGGTCATGGCTTTGAGCAAATGTAGTTATTGAGCTGGATTGTAATGTCACCAAACAAAAGATGAGGCGTCTTGCTGGACGACCAAAGCTTGGGGCATGTGAGAGTTCCGTTGTTATGTATGAGCATTTCGTTTAGGACGTATCGCAGCGATTCTTCAAACAAGCCGCCGTTGGACTGATTCCATATTGTGGATACTTTTACTTTCCCTATTTGAGCGAGCTGTTATATATTCATCCAGTGAGCCAAACTGCACAATGTCTACCTAATTGCTTTGTTATATCCAACCAACATGACAGTCGGTCACGTTTTCACGCTGAACCACTTTTGGCCCGACTCCATCACGTTTGGCTTGTCGACAAAGATGTTTGGCGCGCCGAAGGTGTGTTACTTAGTGTGTAGTGAGACACAGTGTGGAACAAAGAGTCAGCCGCCTGAACCCGGTGTGGCGTTACGCTCACTCGGAGTTCACCTGAAACACTGCACCTGTAGCTCCAGGTAACGGCCCCCGCCGACTGATACCCCAACCAGGGATTCTTTGACTTTATCGGGGGAAGAATCTGAACTTGTTGAATGGCAACACACACAGGTGGTGACACGTCCCTACCCAATTACACAGTTCCAGGCACTATTTGGGCTCGTCAGACCTGTCAACTTTTTTAATTAATCAGCCTCATAAATAATCAAAAAGAGTCATTTATGTTTAGAGATAAGCATTTGAAAGGGCAACTGGGTTGTGACAAAAAGTGGATAGTGATTAATTTGTTTAACCTTCTTAAAGAGAATCCTTTTGCTTTTCCGAACTGATTGCAGCTGAGTCAAACGGTGTCTGTGAAACTGTGCCATAATCATCCCTAAACAGATTCCCTTTTGCAGTGGAGATCCTTATCACTGATTTGTAAAGAGGTGTTTCTCATCTGGAGGAGGATCGAGCCGTCTTCTTGAGTTAAAGAGGGTAAAAGGTGAACAGTGAACCAGAGGCAGGATTTATGGCTATTAGTAGACGGTAAATGAGAGGAAAGCGTTTGTCTTGTTGAAATGTGAGGAGTGATGTCATTCAGACAGCTCCCCTGACATGGAAAGTGAGAGGGGGATCAGGGGTAGACACCGTTAGGTGAGCTCTGAGCCCTTTGTGTGACACCCACCCTTAGCCCCAAGGGTCCTGTCCTCACCCTGAAGTGTTATGTACACATGTACACAGACGCACACACACACATTCAGGCCTGTCTGCGCTTGAAATGGTAATGATTCCCAGAGACCTGTGGACAATACTCACTCGAAAGGGAGACATTGTTTAAGTAAACGTAGAGCTAATCATCTTGGCTTACCGGAGGTAGTACAAGTGTAACGTGTGGCACATGAGGCTACATTTCATGAAGTGTAGGACACAGAGTGCACTTAGACTGACACTATTTCTAATATAATCACCTAATCTAAATGAAATGCAGCCAAACAGCACATGCAGCACTAACGCTACTTCCTGCAGGCCAAGATGGTCAACATGTTGTTTCTTAATGGTCTTAATGCTTATTATATTTTGATATGTATTATGCACTTGTGTCTGTATCTTGGATGAAGCCACAGACAGGTATCCAGCTTGTATGGCCATAGCTCTGTTTTATACTACTCTGCCCTATTCCAAAAATGAAATATAGCATCTATAAACTTGTGTAAAGTATGTAAGATGGCAAACAGGCCATTCTTTTTATACCAGCAGCTCCTCGGTACATTGTTCTTCTACTCTACACTGGATTCAGATCAACTACACCCTCAGACACCTGTCTCCAGTGATTTAGGGGTTAACATGCAGTGACAGCTCTCTTAATCTTACACACCGTCTCCACAGTCTTCTTTAAGGAATACCTGGCAGGCACGTAGACTGGACCACACAGAAGTCCCCCTGCATAACACCTTTGATTTTATGCCAAAGACAGAAGCATCCGCCCTTCCTGTATGTCATAACAAGGTTGAGGTAGCGGCACAGCAGAATTTCTGCCCTTGATTTAAAATAATACAGTCCTTTAGCTTCTCTGCATGATAATCGTTGACTGTAGTCACAAGCATATGGAAACTGTCAGAGGCTATATGACCACCACAAAGCTGGAGGTATTCATTTTTAATTTATGTTAGTTAATTGTTGATTGCCAAATTTTGCACTGGGCTATGATTTTTGCATGAATGACAGTCCTAAATTGTAAATTCCTAATTAGTCTTACGTCATGACAAAATTTCTATTAAAATAATTTGAAAAAGCATAGAAAAAATATTCATGAAAGTATTGGTTGCAGACCTAGTTCCCTACATATGATGTATGATTTTTAGATTTATTTCTCTCACTATTTCTTTGTGTTGGTTTGCATGCCGTTCTGCCACTAGCTGTCATAAAGCTATTTTTTCACGTAAGTCCCAAATTAAGACACCCACTTCTGAAGTGTCTGATGCTATTGCAATACAAGCTATGTGGCATTCGGCCAAGGCTGCAATATAAGACACAATTGTTTTTTGTTTAGTTTTTTTTTTTTCTTTTCCCCCTGCTTTAAAGCACAGTAATAAGTAAAGTAATGGCAGAAGGTTGTGCGTCTGAAATTGTGGTAGCCTTTGTTGCAGATAATTAGGTTAGCAGCAAGAGTGTGCAGGTGTTGAGGGTGTGCTGTGTGCTCGCGTTGTGTTCTCAACTTGCTCATATTCGTAGGCCCTCAGGGGTGTCGCACTTCCCATCAGCCCCGAAGCTCACCAACCTCTTCACTATTAAAATGATCACGTTCAATAGCAGACAAAGGGAAGAGGGAACAAATCTAGTGCAGGGTATTTTCCCCACCTCTAATGCTTATCTGCCTTTTGATGTCGGTGTAATAAAAGGCCTATTGGGCATCCACAATGACCCGCAAAATGGACAAGGGCCGATAAACTGGGCTCTGACTGTCGCTACCATTAACTAAAAGGCCCAGACATTATAGAGAGCCAGAGATGAAAGAACATGGAAAAAATAATAATTGAAAAATTGCCTAATGCTAAAGTGAAAGAAAATGGAACTGTGAAAAGGCACTGTAATATTCTGTTATCCCCTATAAATGCAGCCAAACAAGAGATGCAGTGAGACATTCTTTTTGAAATGGATGTGGTTCAATTACCTGCATGTCTAAATCTAGTTAAGGCTTCCATTGTCAGCCTCAGACATAATAAGCAGTTTGGATGGAGTGTTAAAGTGTATTATGCCCTACAACCTATAGAAAATGAGGAGAAATACGAGTCCATTCAAGATCTAGAGGGGAATTAAAAAGCTCACAGCGAGAACAAGGTTAATTTAATATTTATTCTGTCACGGGGTGCCATTTGGATCACTGTTATAAAAGACTTCCCTAATATTTTAGCAGGATTAAAAAAATAAATAAAATTGACCTGGTTTTTCTCCCAGAGTCATTTCACTGGCTGGCCTAACTGGCTCCAAAGGATCCTCTCACAAGAATGATAAACTGGCATAAAGATCATATACAAAAAGAAAGGGAATAGTAATTGTTAATATATTTGTAAATGTTAGTCTAAGTAGAAAACTAAGTGGAATGTATTTGGTGCCTCAGGTTTGACAGAAATGTTTGGCTTACCGATCAGCAGATCCAGTGACAGCTCCTGAATCAATACTTGTACAATAAGTGTTTTCTGATCTACAGAGCCAGAGAGGAGGCGACAGCTTGTAAACGTAGAGGTGAAAGGTGAAGGCCATGAGTGTCCGCTGAGGTCTAGACAGAGGTCAGGAGGTCTCAGTCAGGGTCATGACCCCACCAAAAGCCCTGGACAGCCATGAACAGAGCCTCAATTTTAGTTATTTGAAGCCAGGGCGCACCAGAATGATTTCTTACATTCATAGATTCATACATTAAAAAAAGTGCTTAATCCATATTTATTGGTTTGTCTCTACACTTCCCCCATTCCCTTGTGCAGGTAACTGTTAAAATGTACAAGCGTGGAGCTCCCGGCTGGCTGGGTAAGTCCCTGAGTGCCACCACCACCGTCCCATCCAACACCCATGTGATCTTCAGGATCAGCGGGGAGGAAGCAGATGCCAAAATCCCAGCAAACACCATCCACAGCATCACCCTCAGCATATGACAGCTTGTATCAACAGGGAAAGAGGAAAGCCACTGCAACATGGCACTATGAAGTAAGGAACCATTCTCTGTTACAGGCACATAGGTGCGCAGTGTGAAAATGGTCAAACAAACTAAAGTCTTTATGTGGCTCAGACTTGATGAGAGCATGTTTAAAATATGCCTGGGTGATTACATTTTTATTATGAGTGCCTTAATAACATTTTGTCATACTATACTCCAACAATACGAGCTAACTGGTTGACATTTGTCGCCATCTTATCAAAGTCTGAACATCATTAGGTGAGCATTTGCTGTGGAAAATATTCACCATTCACGAATTTCCCCTGATTCTCCAAAGGCCTGCAATGCTCAGTGGCAATATTATGTTAATGAAGATGGTTCAGACAATTAGCCTGATTAACTTTCTCTTGTTTTGAATTACTAGGGCTGGCCCACACTTTACACTAGCCATTAATTATCCATTACGTTGGTTGATTGTGTCAAATCAGTTCAGGTTTGAAGTGTGTAATGTGTTAATTGTGGTGGGTAAAAACTGGTGGCCTCCAGCACGATGAGGGCCGGACAAGTTACTGCCTCTATTGGTCTAATGGGCAGCGATTTACAATCTGTTTAGATGGTGTAACTGTAAGGTGCTTTATTAATATGCCACACTGCAGAGAGGGGATGATAACATATTCAAGAGTGCACAGACTCAGTCACCAGCACCATTCATTGTTGTGTCTGTGAGTCACTTTCCATCAGTTACCCGGCTCATACAGCTGCGCTAACAGCTGGCAATTCTATTTACTGTGCCTGGCAGTGGCCAAAATGAAGTTATTTCCATCAAGATATCAGTGCCTTTAGCTAATTCAATAGAAAAAGCTCTCTGTTTTGATGGTATCTGTTTGCATGGCATCTCTCTACCTGAAACATCATTACATTGTACTCAAGCTCCTCACTTTTTCAAATGTGTTTACAAATTTACTTGAGGTGCAAATTATTTACAGTTGCAAAAACACAGCTTCTGACTTTATTATGCGTAAACAAAAGCGGTTCAGACTTCAGTTTTTGAGAGATTTTTAGCAATTATTGACATGTTTAAAACTATGTTTGGGTTAATCGTGTATTTGACTTATTTGTATAACTCATGCAACTGTACCATGTCTATCATCCTAAGTGTTTTGTTCAACTTGATGAATTTATTGTCTTGGTGTATTTATCCTCCTCATTAGTAAATGGTGTTCTCAGGAAATATATTCTCAAAGCTCAAAATCACTTTACTAACAATATTGAATAATATTGGATAATCTGGGATTCAGTCATTAGCAGAATTTCTTAGCAATACTTTTGATAAGTGAAGGGTGCATGCATGTTTTACTGTAGATCTGTAGGTTTTGGTGTTTTATTATATTCTCATATGATTCTTTTGTAAATGTATTAAATACCTCAAGCACTTTCACTATCAACACAACTTAAGAAGCATGATTTTTAGCTATATTTTTTAGTTGACATTGGTCTAAACATTGGGTTGATTTATTCACTGGTGTGTTTTTACTGTCATGACTTAATCACATTTGTTAAAATGTATTTGTACTTCTTGGTGTTAAAATAAAATGATTTGATGAGACACTATGTGCTTTGGCTTTTTTAAATGATTTACATAGAGATTATGGTATTGGGTCGTCTGTCCTGAGTTTCAGGCTGTTTTTCAGGCTGACACTGTGCTTGCTTTAATGTGCATGTCTTCATGTGAGATCCATAATGGTGAACATCTCATTCAACATCGTTTATCACCACTGAGCCACAAGGTTTCTTCAAAGCCTCATTGGGGAGATAGAGGGCATCCATCAGCAGCTCGCCCTGCTCTTTGAAAGCATGCACCATGTAGCAAGCGTGGTCAAGGGCCGGGGATTAGGGACGGATGACTGGCCACAGGGACAAAGGGGACTCTTGTTGGGGAGGGTGGTGGCAATTGGGAGGGAATCATAGCGGAAATGGACATGGAGATCAGACCAGAACATAGCATGACAAGGTAACAAGGTAAACCGATCCAGACCGCAATTCCTCCGGAAACTCAATCAATGAGGTTTCTGTTAAAAAGGAAATCCTACCTGTTATTGAGTTTCACTGAATCCATAGTATGGTGCAGTGCAGTCGTTTCTAAACATCCAGTTCTTATCCTTAGTAACAAACATGTACATGCATTGATATAAAATCAGGAAGTGCAACATGCAGATAACAGGTTCCACTCAGGTGTTTTGAGCTTAGCTGTCATTACTGAACATAGGAAAGAAGAACTTGGTGACCTGGTTTGCAACACAAGTGAAAAACCAAAGGTCGTAACCTTGTGGTAAGACCAGGTGTCCAACTCTGACCTCTGGCCATGGAGGTGGTCATTCAGCACTGGTCCCCAGGGTTGCCAGGCCAGGTGAATGGTTTGACTTTTCCTTTGGATGGGACACTTGGAACTGTAGGGCAGCCTGGACATAAAGAACCGACCCCTCTAGGATGACATATGTGAAAGAGCTGCTCTTAGTTACAGCTGTACACTTGGAAATCCCCCACCACTCTGTTGTATTTATATGGGCCAATGCAAGCGGATATGTCTGTTTTTCTCCTCAAAAATATTTGGAAAACTTCCTTGCACCTGCTTGATATACAGTTGTAATTTTTCATCCAAATTCAGCTTTGAGCAAACTCAATAAACAGAGCAGTTTGACCCCATTATGTGAATCCCCATCTCCTGTTTTCCTGCTTCAGCGCGGCTGGCTCAAAGGCTCTGACCAGGGAGAGGTCAACATGCTCTTTTTAACTGCAATATTTTCTGAGATGCAAGCCCGTTCCATCTGTAAAGGGCCCTAGAGATGAGATTGTGCTGTTCTGAGAGTGTAACCCCACGGGAAACGCTGTGTTTAAGTGGGGAAACACGTTGTGCTCTAGAGGAGCGGAGGAAGGACTTCTCTGCTCTGATTGTGCCCCCACATAAACACGACGTGAGCACCCAAAAGCCCCCAAACTGTCACCGCATTCATTTTCAGTACTTAAAAATGCTGTTAACTAGTGGGAATCGCTTTGCATCTCACATTTGCATCTCACACATGCTTTAGTTACGACCTGCAATCATGGCAACTGTATCTTAGTTTCAAATCCTTCAGCCAGTTCTTCTGCAAAAACTTCACAGATCATACATACATAGATCTTAAAAGATCATACACCATTATTACAATTTAATAAACTGAATTAATGAATATGTAAACATTTAGCTATATGGGATCCATTAAATAATTTAACCAGTGTATTAAGTTATGCTGAAACATACGTATTACATCTGGCCTGCATTAGCTATAGGAATTGTGCCCCCGCTGCCTTTCTTAGCAAGCAATATTCATACAAAATGGACATATCAGAGGGTTAAGGGTGCTTATGAGAAAGTAATGCATTGATGTAATATTTCAAGAATCTTTTGATGCATTTCACAATGTGATAAAGTGTAATTGTGGTGAAAATATAATAATTGGCAGCTCCATTTTGCAGGCTTTTATACTACTACTACATTGTGATGATGAAAGGGGACAGGTCATCCCTCTAATGCCCACCAACCTCTTCTGTGACCGGCATTTTGCTGAACAGCAACAAAGCTTTTAGAGTGTGGGAGCTGGAGGGTCCATAAGACACTAAATGTTTTTTTTTAATTTTATTTTTTTTCCCATTTCTTGCAAATGTTCAAAATTAAGTAGGGTACTCAAAGGTCTCATCAAGAATCTATTAATTGATTAGCTATGAACAGACACCACCGTACGCTGTACATTAAGACGGAGAAAGGCAGGCAGGGGTATGTAGAGAATGGCCAGTTCTGAAACACCTCTAAAAAGCACCACACTTGTGAAAGGCTACAAGACAACAAAAGACGGTACATAAGTGAATGAAATGAAGCTTCCTTGCCAATTACTGCAGCAAACGTGACCGTGGTGGGGCTTTTTGTGCTTCACACAAGCAGTCTTTTCTATCCTTGTCCCCGGCTATTGAGAGGGATACATTAGCCAGGCGAGATGGAGAGGAGCGCAGCGTTCACAGGCATACAGCTCACTTCACGCCTGGTGTTAGAGACCTCTCTTATGACTTCACTCACAGTGCTTGCAAAAAACCTGATTCTGACAATGTCATTTTCTATCTCCTTTCTAAGACTTTGCAGGACACACATCCATACACATATAATATCTCAGTTATTATCCTTAGATGTTACATTTATGAGGATATTTCACTTGTTCATTTATCTTTTTTTTTTTTGTTAAAGC
>OMKZ01050415.1:0-12918 GCA_900302535.1 Neoniphon sammara | reverse complement strand
TTTTGTTAAAGCACAGTGGTGCAGCATTTTAGCTTCTTGCTTCAAGCAGTCATGCCAATAGCATGTTGCCAAACCAATTTTCAGATTAATGATTCTCAAATTTGTAAATTTTGTGCTTTTTCCAAAAACACCCCGCAACACTGATGTGATGTTGTATTGTTTTGTGGTTGTTTTTTTTTTTATTATTATTATTTTATTTATCACACACCATGCCTTTGGATTACATCAAAAAAAAAAAACTGCTAAAATGAATAGGCAGGGCTTTATTTTTATGTTAACACCAACAGTGACATTAGCAGACGGGGGTTGTCCTGGGTCACTGGTGTGTGTGGGTAAATGTGCTTTCTCTGACAGCCATTTGCAAGGTTAATGCTGTGGATAACAACATCCATCTTTCAAACAGTTTCATTAGGCCTGTCCTCTGACCTATTCCACATAATGTTGTCAAATGTGACAGGCGCCAGATTATTGGGAGGTATGATGATCAATAGATAAACAACCGTGCTGTGCAGTGCGCTCCTGGCATGGCTGCAGAATAAACTTCCATCCAACATTCTGCTGCCTGTCACAAATCTGAAAAACAAATGGACTGGCCCAAGGCAAGAGCCATCAATAATAATATAATGTGTGGACGATGATGAATTAGAGCCAGACTTTTGAGCTCGCTGGAGTCTCAGCGCATTGCCATTCTTGCCACAGAAGCATCACTAGATGAATGCATTGATCTTTCTATTCACATTAGCTTACTTAATCTGCATTTAAATCAATGGGACAACACTCTATTACACTCCATTGAATTCAGAAAAGTTAATAATGTCCAATAATCAAAAGCTGTTTATGAAAGCACCTCTTTTTGTGGCATTGATTTTGCTCTGTCCGGGCAAGTAAATGCACCGTGGTTACTGATCACTCAGTGAAAATGCACTTTGTAAATGGCAAATGTATTTTGGATTCAATAACATAGATTTCTCCCTGCTTAGCCACAGGTTGGAGTTTAAACACAGGGGCAAAACTTCTTTTTCCACATCCATAAAAAATAAAGCCGTTAACTCTACCTTTAAGAAAAATTGGCAGAGAAACTGTCACATTGGTAAGGGGTTGCTGCTGTGCTAATACATAAATAAGAATACTGAACTTCATCATTTTACTCATAATTTAAAAGGATGCGCTCTCTCGCTGTTTGAAGGTCACACAGTCCACGATGAAGATTACATATATGTTACAATTCTCCAACAAAACTGCAGTCAACCTACATGAACTCCCATTCATGGGTTCAACCCATGTAATATTACACAACACAGTGAAAGCCAATCGCAGACAACAGCTCCAAGGTGCTTCGTTTTTGCAGCAGCATCATTTAAGACTCATGAGATCCTCTTGGCCCACAAGTGTTTCTACAATAGCATTGCCTGAAGTGTTCCTGTGCTGCTGAAAAGTGCCGTGAGATCACGGTGTCTTGACCTAAATGTCACAAGCTGGACATACATGGAAAATGAGAAAATGGAGATAATAATATCTTGGTTTTGATGTGTAACTGTGAGCACGGAGAAATGAATAAACACGACTGATTGATTGATTGACTGACAATAGAATGGAAGTGGCTCATATTGATCTGTGATGTAAAAATGGGGGCCACAGGGGACACTGTACTGCCTGCCACTTATGGTAGACTCTTATGACAATATACATATCCCGCAGTCATATATTTACGTGCACAGGTTTATCCCTCTCTTTTTTTTTTTTTCCCTCAGTGCAACAATGTGACACCAACAACTTAATTGGCTGATAATACTTTGCTTTAAATGGTATTCTTCAGGGGATTTTGCCAATAACTTCTTATAAAGCAGGTTGAAATGGATACAACAAGTCAGTTAAATCTCGCCTGCGGTCACTCGGAGGCACACAGAGGAAACCTGAGCCTCAAAGATGTGGTGCATTAGTTCTGCTAAGCTAACCGTGAATGCTAATTGCAGGAAGGACAAACTGTAACCCTTGCCCTGTGGCCATGAGCCCATTAAATAGCACAGAGGGTTTCATAGACATGGAAGGCATACAAAGAGGTTGCCCTGAAAAGGCCCTGCAATCTGATTTCGGTTTAAATGGGGATAACAAGTAACTGTTTTCCACAGTGCCCCATGGGATTTGCCCCCGCCCTTTTTTTTTGACATTGGATGACAGTGTGAAGAAAACTGCCTGTCAGTCCAAAGCTGACCGCAAATCTTTGATACAATGCAACAGGTTCTATGTTTTCAATTGGAATTTGTTGTGCGAGCCAGAGGACTTGGCCTCAGTTCTCAGAGCCTGACAGATGTCTCTCTATTGAAGATGTATCAGTTATAGTTTAAGTACTTGTGGTTTCACCCCTAGAGGAAATATAATGACCCTATCATGGTGTGATATGTCATTGTTTGAGGGAAAAGTGTCCTTGATGAGAAAAGACCACCAAACATTGCCATTCAATGTCCTAAATAACTCCAAAGGACTTTAATCCACATGCAACTTACCAATTAGTATAATTAAAATATTTTCGCTTATATTCTGAGTTAATGCTTGTTTGAGGCTGAGCTATTCCTCGGTGAGCAAAAGGTCATAACTAAGAGTTCACTTGTCTGTGTATTTGCACTTTTGATCTCTGCAGCTTCTGGTTCCCCCTGGCCATAAAACATTTTCAGATATGACCCCGATGCACCGACTGCCCCTGTCTTGTTTCAGCATACATTCATCAGTTTGACAGTTGACATGAAGGACAATGTGGATGCAGCATTTCTTAGTCAAGCACCATATTAACAATTTAAGTGAAAGTCTTCCTGAAATAGGTTGATGCTGGACTTCCAGAGAAGGCACTGGGTTATCAGTCTCAAGCACAAAAAAAAGTACACTACAGTGAACTGAGTCTGGTCTTGTAAGTTTTTCCAAGCATAATTATAAAAGACCTATAACACGTAATTAAGGACCTAATGATTAATCTGCAGCACACAGCCTAGGAGCAAACATGTAACCTCGAGCCCAAACTCTGTAACCCTCTGTCATGCCCAGAGATGTTTGATTTACTAGCCTGAGTCCCAGGTGAGCGTCCCCTCACAGCTCAGTCCCCTGCTGCCTTCTGACCTGCGCTGCCTGTACAGAGATGGATGGCTCTGAGTGTGAAACTTAGCAGTGGGATACATGGCCTTGAGCCCCGCCGTCTAATTAGGCTCTAATGTAACTACAATGCTCTGGAGGAGATGTTGTCTCGCCCACCAAATCTCTTTAAAAGCATCCCCGGGGCAGGGGCGGCTCGGAGTGAGATGCTGTGGCAGGCCACAGCCATGTCCGAGGGAAAGGCTCAGGTTTCATTCCCCAGCTGGGATGTGCAGGCAGCACGACATGACGACTCCATCCTTCAGGACCCGGCTATATTTTGGCCCGGTACTCAGCTTGTAGAGGTTTTCATCTAAAACTGCTGTCTTTAAATAGCAAGGAAATCCCGTTGTCCAAGCCTAAGATGTGCAAGACTCATTTACCTGTGAGATTCTCCTTTAAAAGACTGTTGAATGTCAACTTTCAACATTTGAACATCATGAAAAAAATCACTTCCTCACTGAGGCCACATAACCCTGAGACAAGTTAATTTTCATTATCACACAGAACTGGTAAATTGTGGCATAAATGGCAATCAATTTCTTGATACGATTTTAGTGAGTCGCACTCTGCAGTTAGTTAGAATGTCTTGTAATGGAGCAATTAATACAAGTAAGATTAAATGTCCACATTATGTTGATTCTCCAAATATTCTCAATAACTTTCATCATACCAACGGAATACGAAACTGCATTAGAGTGCAGTGTCACTGGATCTTTAATAGCCAATAATGTGGGGATTGTTTCCTTTTGGCTGGATAGAATAATTTTTTTGTATCTTCTTTTGCTTTATTTCCATGGTTTGAGCACAACAGGACTTTGATTTTTATGGCAATGAAACAAAAGACAGATTATAATATAGAATGCTGTCAATGTTTCCCTGATGCATCATGTGATTTCCCCGTTTCTGCCCAGCTCCTGAAGGATAGTATCATCAGCTTGATATAATATTAGAAAGCAGTCTTGAGAGATAAGGTGTCTGGTTGAAGGTCATCTGTGCCCTCTTGAGTGAACATAAGAGCCTTTTGTGGTTGGGTTAAATGCACCTGACAGGCTGTAGGAGCACAATCACCCATTTTAATTGTCATGTAATGGTTTCATGTAGAGCCAAACTGTCTGCAACACTTCAGTGGTTGGAAACCAGAGCCTAGCCACACAACCACAGATGTGGTTAACTGGGCATTTGCAAAAGGGGGTGGGGGGTGGGGAGCTGAAGAATAAACTCTGTGGAGACGTACTTGAAGGAACATGGACATTCATGGGCTGTAGTTCACTAATAAATCCTTTATTCTGCTGAATGAATGACTGCAATAGTCACTCTGTATTTCCAATAGCCTAAATTTAAAACCTTGTGCAAATTGTGTGTTCCAGTCATCTGTTCCTATTCTTCTAGGTTAGGTTAAAAAGAAAACCACACTAATTGTCTTAATGCATCTGACAAATGGGTTGCAAAATTACTTTTCCTCCAAAATAGCTATTCAGTGCCACAGAAGAAAAACTTAACGGTTCTAATGCACACTCAAGGAACTCAATTTTCCAATTTAGTGGAAGCAAAAGATGACAGGAAACAGGGTAATTTACTGCAGCCATCCACAACAAACCCCAGCCATTCTCTGCCTGCTTTACGAGCAGAAATTACCCTCCAAAATGAATGCCATTTCATATTAAGCTGCAGTCATAATCCAACGTCAAAGACTGACTCATTATCAACAATCATGGGAATTAGTTACATCATTTAACCAAACGAACAAATCATTTCCAGGATACCGCAGTAGATAGACCCATTACAAAAATTGTACCTCTTAAATAAAATAATTGACATCTCTATCTTCTCTGCTACTTTTGCTGAAGGGCTTCAGAAATTGCATTAGTTACCACTGAAAATCTGAACTGGAAAAAAGAGAGAGAGAGAAAGCACCACTTAGACTTTTGCAGGGCACTGTCCTGTGTTCGCTGTCTCCATTCATGTAATGTGGACTGCACTAAAAGGGCCTGCGTTTTGTCTGACTCTGTCACCAAGGTAACAACTCACAAAACAGCACCAGATAAATTTGGCGATAATGATAAAAAAAAATGTCTACCCCAATAGTGTGTATACTGGTTAAAGCCTAACAATTGCATGGTTGTGCCAGTCTGTACAGACCATTAATGCTGAGACATCACTGCTTTTATCCTTTATATTCTGCACTGAAAAAATTATTAACACTTGGAGACTATGTACATCTCCCTGTGCATTTTCTCTCCCTGTGTGACAATGTTATTACTAAATATATAGATGATTATGGGAGTTGTGAATTTTTTTTTATTAATTACAGTATCTCTCAATAAACATGAGTGAAAACTGTCTAGTTCAGCCCTGAGCTTACCCTAGTTAAAAAAGAGAAATCTGGAAATTTAATAAGCCTCATGATTGTCTTATTTTAGGGCAGAGCATTTTTCTTCTTTCAGAGTGCGGCAGTCTCCCAAATGCAGTCGGGTCATCCAGTTTGGTGGCTTTTTCCCAGTTTCCCCCAGGAACAGACGTAGCTCTGCTTTAGGCCGTAGCCCTCCGATGTCTATCAGCACAGGTCAGTGTCTGCGGGCAAGTGGAGCCCTCGGCAAGACGAGCGGGTCATTGCTTTCCTTCAACACATCATCAAGAGAACACCCTCTCTTTCCATGGCACATTCCTCGCATTTCGCAGGTTTTATGTGGAAAAAATGTTTAACTTACGCATTGAATTCATGCAGTACTTCAACTTTGAAATGTGTATTTTTTATTTTAGTTTTTGTGTTGTATCAGATTCATGTAAATGTCAATGTCAACTTCAAAAAGGTATTCAAAAGATTCATAAAATTTGCGTAACATTTGCTGAATAATACAATCATCAACAACTCGTCTGCTGATTCATGTCTTTATGAAGACTTAAAAATGTCACAGATATACATAGAAAACTGTTTCAGTAAAAGAACAAAAGAAGCAACAGCTGGTTGTCAGCACATACAAGAGTCATAGCAATACCTGACAGGCCAGAAACGAAAGGGAAAATTTAACACATATTAAGTACAAGTAAGAAAACATTTACTGATGTAACTGGAAAGAAAGAAAATGACAAGAAACAAAATGTTAATGGTACACTGGATGCCAGCAGATATTCCCAATGTGATAAAGGCTTCAATAGGCCACATTTTAGGGGAAAATACGCAGGGGAAACCCTTCCATGGTGGGCTTAGGTTGACCTGTGGACCAAAAACATGAGAGAATAGATTTCTCGATCAAAAATGAGCAATAGCTGAACCAATGCCGTGGAGACAAGTGATATCCCAGTAATGGTCTACAGATTCACAGAAGAATTTCTGAGGACAAACAATCTGAGCAAAACCACCAGGATCAAATTCACTGATATGGGGTAAATTATCCCTTACATGCATCTAAGCTTGCTTCACCTGCTTAATGTATGAATGAGACCCAAATTCTATATGCAAAGTGTAGTTTTTGCAGGTTCAGAGAGTTGCCTTTATGTTTTACAATTCTCACAGAAAAGGTCTAAAAAGAAGCCACAGCTTTGCATATGATGCAAGTTACCTGGATTACCTGCTAAATAACTTTTACAGTGTCACGAACAAAATAAACACCAGCTTAAAAAAAAAAAAATGGTGTTTTTAGTACTACACTTGGATGAACTATACTGGAAGAAGCATTACAACATCAAATTGGGTTTTGTGTGATACTGGTAGAGGAGACTCTATACTTGCATACATACAAAATCAAGCTTCACTCATGTAAAAAAATCGCAAAAACCTGAACAAATCAAATTAAACATCGATGAATTTCACTTTTAGATACCAGCATCTCTCAAGATTGAACCTGAAATCTGAAATATTTCCATGTGGCTTTAGAGGTTAAGCTATACTATAAACCTATATTTACCACAAAAGCAAAGATATACAAACTGTTGGGAAGATTTTCTCTCGTTCTCATCTGTCTATCTGTCAACTGTCGGATATTGAAAAAGCAGACAGAGATTAAGATCAGCATATGCCGCAGCTGTGCGTGCTCCTTGTATATGCGGCCGCTGAGAAATTCAGTGGGCAGCAAACTGTGGTTCTGTGCTGAACAGGGGACCACAGGGCTGAGGAAGACTCACTTGGGCTTGGTCTCGGCATCTGTGACTTGGCGGATGAAGATGGCGTCCTCTGGGTGGCTAATGTCTCCCTGCTCCTGCATGTAGGAGGAGGCGATGGCAAGCATGGTGCCATCATTGCTGAAGGACAGCGAAGCGATGCTGGTTGGATACCGGTGGAACTGACACAGGCGCTTCTTGTTGAATGGGTCCCAGATGTTCACAAAGCCATCTGAGCCACCTGGTGGAAGGAGAGGCTCAAGGTCAACTTCAAAAGATGTAGACAATGTTGTCACTGAGATTAGGATCTACAATAACTGCGCTGCTCATGTAACCATGGCAGTTCTAATCCTAGAGGTCCAGGTCCAAGATTACATCACTATATCATTTTAGTCTTGTATGAAATTATTATTATTATTATTGTTATTTTTCCATAAGCAAAATAGGGCATATTATCATTTCACAGAATGGAATGAGGAAGTCAATTTTACATACTTAATTCATGGATACATTTATTCATGTCTCAAAGAAACAAACTTTTTTCCTTGGTGTTTAACAGAAACAATAACATGAAAATGATCCCCTCAAAAGCACCAAACTCAACCCAATTTGAGGCAAGACCTGAGTCATCTGTAAGCCACCTCTCACTGAAAATCCTCTGAGGCTGAGTGTTGCTGGTTGCACTATTGTTAGTGGTATTGTCCAATTTACGCTTTTTCTCTGGGGGTGGTTTGACACCGGGAAAATGTCTACACACTGTCCTGTTCTTGTCTTCTAGTCATTGATACAATAATTCCATGAAAGTTGTTTGATTTTCAGTGATCTTGTCATCGTCAGATGAACAACTATCTCTAGAGGACTAAGCCAGAAGAATAGACCATTACTTTTCCTCACTCTAGAAATAGGGTTGGCGCGATTTTTATTATCCCTAAAAAACTGATTGTGGATCCCATTTCTCTGACACACCATCTGGTGACTAGGACTGTGAAATTTGGTCACCAGTAGGACAATTTACCCATATTTGGCAGTTGACAGACATTCATTTTGCACCAAGCAGAAAGCAGTGAGCTTTATGTAAAACAAGTTAGCCAATTGCCAAAGCAAAAAGTGAATAAAACAAAGAAACAAACGATTAGTCAACAGACAACTTTCCAGAAGCTTATGGTGAAAAGTATTTACCAGTCAACCGTACCTGTGGCAAAGGTGTTATGAACACTATGAAATGAGATGGCATTGACAGGGTAAACGTGTTCGATTCCATTCTCCTTCAGCCTGTGGCACTTGAAGGCATATTTCTTCTTCTGAACCTCCTGGCTTGGGTCCAGGTACTCCACAGCCACACGGCCCTCGATTGAACTTAAGACGTAGCCCTAGAGCAAAGACACAGAATATGATGTTACCACCCGACTTCTTCATATTAGCAGAAGAATTTGTATTGGTACCATGAAATTCTATTAGATGTAATTTATCCGTCTGGTTTTGAATGTTGTCTACCTTTCATTAGACCTGTGTGCATGTACATGCAGGTTTATTGATAACAAGACATTTCAGTCTGTACCTGTTTGTTGGGGAAGGCTCTGATGCAGCGAGTCTGATACTTGAGACTGGACTCTCTTCTTTGCTGTACATAGCCCATGTTCCTCAAATCCCATACCAGCACTCTCCTTCCAGCTGTGCCTACAATCAGCCGATCCCCGGCCACGGAAAGGGTGTACACCTTTCACACAGAGCACAAATATAAGACACAACACAGGAAATACCGCTACTTGATGCCTCCATAAATACAATGACCGAATATAAAGCTATGAACCCTTAGGTTTAGAAAGGGGGCTTGTGCAAAAATGTTCTGAAAACACTGTGCATAGTCAATAAGTGTCTGTACCAATGTCACCATGATAAAAGCCAGTGAATATGCTGCATCTGATTAGAACGATTTTGACTTAACATTTTCTTCTTTTAAAATATTTTGACCAAATGTTATCATCAATATCTGCACTCATGATACCTGGCATTTGTGGTGGCTCAAAATTAATTAAGCGCTGCTTGTTGATGAGAAATAACAGTACTGATACACCCTTATTAACATTTATTCTACCTTTTCAGGCTGAGTGAAGGTGCCAGCGTTGCACGGTGTCCTTGGGTCCCAGAGCCGAACTGACCTGTCCCAGCTACCAGTTACCATGACGTTGACCTCTGGACAGTACTCCACACAGCGAATGGGGGCATCATGCGTTCCAACTATTGTATCTATTCATGGAGAAAATATAGAAACATTATTGCCAGGTGTAAGTGATATTGCATGAACAATTGCATGGTCAGACTTTGTGTTAGATCATGCTAGGTTTGTGGTGATATTAGGGCTTTGAAAATGATTTGAGAACCTAACACACTGTTCAGGCAGACTTACCTTGGTCCGTGTTCAAATCATGAGTTTTTAACTGCGCATCTAAACCTCCACTCCAAGAATGTGTCGGATCCTGCAAGTAAAAGGAAATATTATCTGTGTGTACTAGGCTATGCTGTAGCAATAAGGAGCCTAAATAAAGACAGATAATGTTTAAGACGCACATAAAAAGCACAGTCAAGAACTGGAGCTGTGTGCTGGTACTTCATTCTCATGGAGTTGGCTCCAACATCATAGAGGCGGACAGTAGAGTCCCAGGAGGAAACCAGCAGGAACTGGGGGGTGTTGGGGCTGAACTTCACAGCAGAGATGCTGTCCTCTGGGCCCTGGTTAAGCTTGTACTCATTTGAACCAGTCATCTGAAGAAAAGCAAGATACCATGAGCTGTAATTTAGGACTACCTTAATTTGCAATTAGAGTGTTTGACCCACAAAACACATTTTGAATAGATCTAGTTGATGCATATTTATCTTGTGAAAAGAATGATACATTAGGCTATATCAGGAGTGAAATAATTCAGCTCACAGCATGTAGCAATATGTAGTACTGGCACAATGACACAACTTAATCTAATTATAAGCAAGAGTTGTCACTTGCTGAACTGACTAGTTGACGTATTACAAGGTCGTAAGTTACTAAATATGGGTGATAAGCTAAAAGAAACCATTATCATGTTATGTGATTTGCCTGCCTTACAGCAAACATTAACGTCAGCTGCAGTCAACCACTTCTCGCGAATATTAGCAGTGATCCCACCATGGCCCCACGGACAGCTATATTTGCCTGCATCCATGACCGAAACATTGTTATTCCTTCATAATTTGTAAATGTACTCTCAGCTCATAACTTTAACGTTACAGAGGTAAACAGCCTGGTTTCGACCACGGATGCTTGTAGAAATGGCCCATCAACAAATGCGATAAATGGGCGGAACAAGCTGTAAAATACATTTGGCACAACCCTGTCTGGCCCACTCATAAGTTTCCCTGGTGTCGCCCTGTCTGGAATAGACCTCTCAAAATACCCATGTTCCGGAAAATACATGAGCTGTGACAGTTCTGAATTTGCCATTAGCTTGTGGGTCGGTGTTATCCTGCAGCTCAAAGTCGTTGAGAGCGTTAACGTTACATAGCCAGTGCCCTGCGTGCTCTTAGCTAAGTCAGTGCGTCGTAGCTATGTCAGTTAGCTTGCTTGGTTTCAAATAACCTACACTGCGAAATACAAAGGTGAAACTTTGAGTAGCTTAGCCTGTAGCTTTACATCTAAATTTGTTATTCTTTACTTAGCCCAGACCGAGACCACAATTTGTCCAGTTTATTCCAGCACATAGACCAAGCCCATCACGACTCCCGCCGGTGTTTGCTAACAACTAACATTAGCCGATAACACCGAAGGCAACATAAACTTCAAGACCTGGCTGCTTCGCCATACTCACCGCTTTAGGTGTGTTGCAAATGACAATTATAAACGAGAATTATTGTTGTCTCTTGGCGATACAACTAACCTTAGCTAGCAGGCTGCGTGGTGCTCCCTTTGCTTCAACGGCAACCGTTGTCTCAGCACATCCTTATTGGTTGAGACGAATGTCCCAAGTTCCCGCCTATGTTGTGATTCGTTGAATCTTACAGTATGAGAACACTTCCGGTGTCGCAAAGCAGACCACGTGACTCTCTCTCTCTCTCTCTCTCTCTCTCTCTCTCTCTCTCTCTCACACACACACACACACACACACACACACACACACACACACACACACGCATATCTACTGACAATTATATTGAAATCTGTGAGCTCATATTTTAAGGTTTAGCCCAACTTTTCCTCTCGCTGCTCTATAGGCAACAATGGTGCAGGTCCAGCAGATCAGTACAGGCTGTCTTATGAACAATTCCTTTGCCTTTAGGGAAAAAAAATATTGCAATAGCTACAATAATACATTTTAAAAGGATGCTGTGATACTATAACATTATTGCTCCCTAGCCCATTGCAATCTTGTTATACTGATACTATCTAAAAATGGCCACAAATTAATACTATGATCACTGTAAGCTGACTATTTAGTACCACCGACACACTCTACCTAAAGTAACACGTAAACGGGATATTTTGTATAAATATATGGAGAGTTTTTTCAATGGCGATTGCTACTGAACAGACGTAGCATTTTAGTTTTATGCGTCTCCAAAACCAAGCAGCATCTCCAGTCCTCTCCATAACCCTTGGCTGGAAGACAATATCTTTTGGGAGGGGGGCCTAGCTTGGAAAATCACCATCATCTTCATCACCGTCGTCGTCGTCGTCATTGACATCATTTATTTATTTGTTCATTTATTTATTTTGGCTTGAATAGTTTAGCCAATATTTTTCTTCTACTGTCATAAAGGGCCAGCTATAGCTGCAGTTTTCGCATCTATGTGTGCTATAGTTTTTAATTGATCTATTATTATCTTTTATTTGTAATAATTATTTTAGCACCGATAATGGAAAGGAAACCGTAGGCTTTCTTGTGCGCTTTTACCATTAAATCAAAACGAACATGCTTAAACATGATACACTTGCAACAGTAGGCCCTATGTCTGGCATTTGATGTTTTCAATTATGCGATAGTCAAAACAGTTTCTAGGCCTGTGAAAACCCGAAGGAGCTAGTTTGAAACGGGTAGAAACTGTTGCCACAAACGCTGCTGGAAAATACAGGCATCATCACCGAAACTATGTTCAAATAATCAGATTAAATAAACCGATTATCATTCATTAGCCGAGTTGAAACCATTTTTTTTTTAAAAATTTGGCTATGCAATGCCTAATTTTTATGTTTTGTATTGAGGAGTATAGGACAATAATTGGCTTGTATGTTTACAGTGAATGGTGTCGTTTCAAACCGGTACAGGCCCTACATGCTGCCCACAACTTTATTGATCAGAATTTTAAAAATAGAGATCTTTCCATCCTCATAAATGTTATTTAGACAACAAAGATGTTTAGCTAAAGAAAGAAGAAACTATAGTCTACTTTCATTCCGTCAGTCATTTTAAGGATAGGCTAAATCTCTTTTTAGAATGAAATCTTTACATATTGTGTGTAGGACCATATTTCATGATATACACAATTTGGATAACAATATAAGAATAAAAACATACACAAACAGAGGCTGTTATTTGGCCTTTTCATGGCTTTAAAATTAAACAGGCAAAACATTACGGCAAAATATGACTTGCCTATACCTGCAGCTTTTCAGGGAGTGATTTTAAAGGAACACATGATTGTCCTCACTGTCACAGAGAGAAAAGGATT
>OMKZ01050409.1:0-18339 GCA_900302535.1 Neoniphon sammara | reverse complement strand
GCACCCTTTTTTTTTTTTTTTTTTTTTTTTACAGCTGTACGGTGTTTCTTTATGGGCAAGTGCTGCTCGGTGCTCCGGTGCTCGCTGGGTTACAATAACAGACGGTGGGGAAAGAGCGAGAGAGCATAAGAGAAAGAGAAGAACAGACGAAACGCAACGAACACGACAGAGAAATAGAAAGTGTCAAATGTCCATTTTGGAGAAAATGAATCAAACAAAAACAGAAGACTCTTTACCCGAGGCTCATTAGTCCGGTTTGTAAAAGTGTCATCATGTTGTTTAAGTAATCCATGACACTTTCATAATGTCAATGTCTGTTTTGCTACTTTCTATCACTGATTGACATAATACAATATTGATTCAGTCTATAGCTAGTTCATGAAAGTTTTTTACATTTGCTGATGCAAACACTTGGTGTCTGGTAAGGTCTTTAGTGGGAAAAAAAATCCTCTTTAGTGGGAAAATCCACAGGAAGTGATGCGTTTTACATTTCCAGTTTGTTTGGGATAAGCAGAAGAAGGAGAGCTGCGTGGTTAGCATGAGCAGCGTTAGCCAGCATGACTGAAAAGACAAAGGAAAGAGAAACTCAAACTCCATCAACAGGGAATCCAAGGAGAAACATGTCGCAGTCCCGCCCCCACTTTGATTGACAGGTGATCTTGGGGAGGTGCAGAAACACCACAGAAATGAGCATTATTTTGTAAGATGTATCTTTCAAATGGTGGAGATGGCATATTGGGATAAAATTCAATCAAAATGTTATTTTCTTTGTGTTCTTTTCTCCACTTTATTCAATTTCAAACAGATTGAAATACCCACTCCTTGTTAAAACACCACCACACACTCACAAACACACAATGAGGTCCCTATTAGACTTAACGCAGGCCACAGCACCCATCACACAGTCACTGCATGCAGCAGAGGGATCTGCTGTGGTTATGCAGAATAATGTGCACCCACTGGAGGGGGAAAAAAAAAAAAAAGAAACTGTTACAATGTCACAACGTTACACAAAAACTTGCCAGATGTGAAATTGGCTTTACTTCTTGACATTGTGAATTTCTGCCAGAACTTCTTCCTGGCTCATGTTATGTTGCTCTGTCTGGAGGTTTACAGTACTATACATTAGTGGATCACAGCAGTGTACCATCATGCATCTGTGTTGTGTTACCGCTGCAGAAGCCCATCTGTGAGCCAAAATGGAAAGGTGTATCCTAATAACATAAAGCTTTTCTCTCAAACTGGGATGTCATGAGAATTGTTACTTAGGTATAGTACCAACTCTTTTCCCTTATTCTTATGTGTAAATACACTTAAAGTTGCAGTCATGCTTACAGGACTGTGAGTCAAAATGAAAGCATATATACTAATATATTTATTGCTGCTGTAGTTACAGCAGGACATTTGTAATTTGAAAACAGTATTTTGCTGGGTTGTTTTGTTTTCTGTCAATGCTGGTAGCAAGAATTATTGGTATCAACTGCCAAAATTCTGCCATTATGACATCACTACTCTCCATTGACTATGTCTGCAAGATCATACATCTGGAAAAGGGGAAAAGTAGAATTTCCTTGACTGCAGTTACAGTTGAGCAGTCTCTCCTTGAGATGGAACAGTGATGCGGCGGAAAAGCAGGAGACTTGAAAGAGGCGAAAACAAAATCAGGGATTTCTGCGACGGCGTCGTGCACCGCAGTGACGTCAGGCAAGGCAGAGGATGAGCATTATGCACACAGGCCGCATTACAGAAACCAAATCGCAAGGTCAAAGCCTATTGGTTGCATTTCAGTCTTCCAGCAGATGGCCATATGCCCTGCCCTTCCTAGCAGCATATGGACAGCTGGACACACACCAAGTCACGAGCTGTGCACACACACACACGCACAGACACCCAGACACACACATGCACACACACGTTCACATGTACAGGCAGAAGCAAACATTAAAGCACAAAAATGCACGTGGATACACACGCTCCCCCTCTCTCTCTCTCTCTCACACACACCTAAAAATGCACGACATATGGACACATTTGGAAGCGCAAACACAGAGGGTGTCCAAACCGCACATGAAACACACCTTTACACAGCATCCAAATCAGCAACAACAATGTGGCCATGTGAATCTGCTGAACAAAGCAGTGCTGCTTATGTGTGTGCATGTTCATGTGCGTCCATGTGAGCCCTTGAGATGAACCTGTGTGTGTGTTCGGGGAGTGTGTAGTCATGTGTGAGCTGTGAATCTTGGCTGTTATGTTAGTGAGCTCAGAGTCCGCCTGGCGCTGCTGAAGCTAATTCACCAGCGGGCTGCAGCCTGTAATGCCCGAGCCTATTACCCACACTGCTAGCTAATACACCAGTGTCCCTTCAGGTTTTTTATCGCGCCTCCATCCTGCATTAGCACAGGGGATAATTCTCTCTGGAGCATTATACAGTACAGTCAAATTAGTGCTACATTTTAGGCATTTAGCCGGTGCTATTACTGAAAGTGACTCGAAAGGAGGGGGGTCAGCGTGTTGCTCCGGGACCGCGAGTTCACACACAAAGAGGCTGTGACAAGGTGGCATTTCCTTGGACTAGACCCTTGCTGCTGAAACTCCAGCCATATTTCCACCTAGACCCCGTTCTCTCTTCATTTTGTATCCCACTGTTTGATACTCACCAAAATGTGATCAGCTGCTTCGCTAAAGAGCCGCTTACATCTGCTTATGTCTCCAACATCCCTAACGTGCTGATGGATTCTCTGATAAATCAGCTCCACCCTAGTAAAAATACAATATGCTTAAATGTACTTAAACATAAAAGAACAGTAATAATAGCATTTAAAGCACACTAATACCTTATGTACTAAATGTAAATATGAAAAAAGTCCATTTATTTTAGTGTTTTAATGTACAATCTTAGTATGTATGTAGTAAGTATGTTTTAATCAAGTTATATTTAAATAATCTTACAATAAACACATTCATGTGGAGTACACTTTAAATTATACTTTAATGTATTCATTAAAAGTGTATTACTTATCATTTTATATAAAAGTATGCTACAAGTACACAGAAATACAGTATTTTGAAGTACTAAGAACTATAAATGCTCCTTGTATATTTTCTGTAATTTGCTGTTTTTGTTTTTTGTTTTTTCACACTGTAAGATAATTAAAAAATATGATTTGAGCATTCAAAGCTGATTTTAAGTAAATGAGGAATATGATTTCAGTAGTATACTTACGTATATTATATTGCAATTTAAAGAGTCCCAAAAGAAGACAATAAAGTGCACTCAGTACATCTTAAGTACACATTAAGTACTGTTTAATTGCAGTATACTACTACTACTACTACTGATAATAATAATAATAATAATGATAGAGCAAGATTATAAAAAGGTTTATAATGCACTTTGAGTATATTAACCTTTAGCGTTCATACAAGTGCACTTAGTATACTTCAAAAAAGTGTATTAGAACATAATATTTTTCCACCTGGGCAAAAGCAGCCAGAGCATTGGCTTTTTCAACATATGGATGCCCACTGCATATTGAGCCATGTATATATTTAATTTTCACTTAATCCCCGACCTGACAACGCTGTTTATTTTACACCAAATCACACAGCGGCACATTTGGACAGGCAGCTGCAGCCGGCCAGCAAAGAGTAAACAAGGAAGTGCTAAAGTAATGGCCAAGAGAGCAATGGATCATTTTCATTGACACTGTTCTACCAGTGTGTGTCCTTGCAGGCTGAGCAATCTGTGTGTTGAAGAAGACATGTTTTGGCCGCTTCTGGGGTTGGTGTTGTCAGTTTTGAGAGTCTAAGTAGCTCAATAGTGAAGTAATTGACAAGATTTAGGTCAGAGTTGATCCGCGTGGTGGACAATGAATGGAAAATATGGTCCAGGTCAGAAAATTGCTGGCATTATGCTCTGATGGCCACTTTCCCTGCCAAATTTCACTTTGCCGTCCAGTCAGCTGGTGACCCTCTGACCAAAACTCCATTCTGAACCTCTTGGCAGTATCAAAGCCGAAGAACTCTAATATGTCTCAAACAACTAGTCACCAATCAATTTTTTTTTCTAACTTCAGTGACTGAAAACTGTAAAATCTGATCTTTCTAAACTCTTTCTCTTGGATACGGAGCCAAAGTGCCGCAGCAGTTTAGCACACATGCAGTAAAAAGTTGAATGCAACTTCACATAGTGCTACTAATAAACCTGGACATGTATTTAGAAACAGTTCCGCCAACACTGCAACAAGGAAAAAGTAGTTCCTACCAGAAGACAGGCTTTCGGCTAAAATCAATAGGCAACAGAACATGTAGTTACAGGAGGTAGGAAAAAAAAATTACTGTAGAGATAAAACTGCCAGAACCCAGTGTCGTCACATTTTTTATGAGCAGCAGCTTAATAGCCTATTAGACGCTGAGTAAGACAGAAACACTGATTAGGATTCTGGCCATTAGAAGCAGAATGCTCATATATTTTATTCTCAGTGTATTTTACGTTTTATTCTCATTGTCTTTTCTGTATGCTTCTTTTTTTTTCCAGTCTTTGGATGGATCACATAAGTAAAAATACACAACACCCAGTCTCAAACAAATCTGTCACATTGCCATTGCCATTTCATTACTTTATTTATAAACTAGTACAGTGGGCCATAACCCCAGCCATATGGATGCAGCCTGTATAAAATGCCTCTCAGCACAATCGTAATATCTCTGACTCAACTCGCAATGAAGCAAAAATATCCCATTAAGGTTAATTTGTGTTTTAATGGTTCATTACCAGTCATTTTCCTCTTGTTTTCCATTCATTATGTTATTACATCTCTGTCTGCTAATTTTATCCTCTCTACTTTATATATCAGTCGAATCAATATCAATCTGACATGCATATTCTAGTCAATTCTATTCTATTCTATTTTATCCTATCCTATTCTACTCTATTTCCCCTCGTTACCCCTCCAACTAAAAACTGTTTAATGCTCTAGTGATCTCATTGGATCCGAGCTAATTAGATCAAAACGGTGTGTGAGCGTGTGTGTGTGTGTGTGTGCGTGCCACCCACCTACAACCTCCCTGCAATATAAAAGAGCCAGGGCTCTTTGGGCCTAATGAAGTGCCATTTATCACACGCACACACACACACATACACACACACACACACATAGGAAGAGAGGATTATTCCAGCAGAAGAAAAACTCGGGGCCACTAAGCGATGACATCCGTCTTTCTTCTATTAAACTTTTCTGTCAAGCTCCTCATTTTTCTTTTGGGAGCGGGCCTGGAGCGGAGCTGCAGGACCCCAAGAGAGGGCGAGAGACAGAGAGACAGAGAGAGAGAGAGAGAGAGAGAGAGAGAAGGGTGGCAGAGGGAAGAAAGATTGATCGAGAAATGGGAGAGTGAAAGAAACGGCAAATTTTAAGGATGGAGAAATTCAGACAAGGAAGAAAGAGAACGAATAACGAATGAACAAAGAAAGCGTGGATGGATGACACAGTCAAAGAAGAAGAAATCGGTTGAAATAGAATAAGAGAGGATAGAATATCAAACTGGAAGAAGCCAGATGAAGAGTGAATAAAATATAGAAAGGAAGTGAGAGAGAGAGAAAGGATGAAAGAGAAGAGCGAATACGAGGCATCGGGAAGATGGAAAGAAAGAGAGAGCGAGTGAGAGACAGCGCGAGAGAGTGTGAGAGCGAGAGAAAGTGAGAGAGAGAGAGAGAGAGAGAGAGAGGACACTTTGGTTTTAATGTGTATTGATGTTTCCAAAATCTATTTCTGCTGAACCCGTTTCTCACATAGTAATGCTTAATCACAGTGCATTGAACACAAAAACACGTAACAGGAATCCCACACACACACACGCAAGCACGCACACACACACACACACACACATACAGACTGTGATTTGGCGCGCTCTACAAAATGTTCTGCTTATTGCCTCCGAGCTGTAAAATTACTCCTCTTCACTGCACGCATCCCCAACACAGCCAACCGTCCCCAGCACAAACAAACAAACACACACACCTACACACACGCACAGACCGCCAAAATCTGACATCTGACAGATTGGTTGAGCGCGTTGTTTCCCTGCTCTCTTTCATTTAAAGCCTAAATCCGTGGCACTTACACGACAATTTCCCTCCCGAGCCCGCTCCCAAAAATCACCCCTATTACCGAGCGCCAGACAAAGAGCGAGAGACACAAGGCGGGCAGACGGAGAGAGAAAGAGAGAGAGAGAGAGAGAGAGAGAGAGAGGGAGAGAGAAAATGGAGATCAGAAGACAGAGAAGGCGAAAATCGAGAGGAGTAAATTGAATTTGTTTCAATTTTTTTCAGGTCGCGTTGCCATGGGAACCACATTGCCTCGCAACACTTTTCACTTCCTGTTGTGTACGCAATGTCTTCCCCTCACAGCAGCTTGAACCTCCAGAGCCTGACTCCCATGGGCTGGGGAGCAACAGACTGGTTGTTGCTGAATTACAAAAAAAAAAAAAAAAAAAAAAAAAAAAATTGTGGATGTAAGCCATTACTATGTTAAACTCCCAGTGAATAGATATTTAGAAATACATATGCAAAACCTGCTTACTTTGATGATCTAAAGCAGGAAAAAGCAATTAGTATAAACATTAAAGGGGCTAACATGTAGCATTTTAGCATGAATAAATTATTACCACGTTCATCTGTAATTGCCATGAACAAACAAAACCACCACCAAGAAGACTGGCAGTATCTCTATTTTACACTGGAAACCACCAGATTCACCAGATTTGCTCTAGGACACAAAGAGATATTTGTGCTTTACAGCACAAAACAAGAAGAAGGCACTGTTCTTCCAGCATAAACAGAGCAAAAGCATTCAGAGTTTCTGGCAATTGTAAATGGTGGAAGGACTGAAAAGCTGATGGAAAAATCACTTTCAACATTCAGCAATTCAATCAAAAGTTAAGCAAAAAGATGGTGGTGGTGACAGGAAGCAAGTGGTTTTGTGGGAAATGTAGTCTGGATTATTTATAGTCAAAGGTATCAAAATGAATTTGACAACAATACCCTGGTGTTTAAAACTCACTCAACATTAAATGACATCTTGGTATAATAGTTGGCTATGACAACGCTATTGAAATAACTTTGTGCAAATTGGAATATATGTGCAAATTGGAAGTAATCTGAATGTTTGGGAGTGTTCTTTTTTTTGTAATTTTCTTGTAATTATTTTTTTTTCTTGTTTTTATTTTTTGAATTTTTCTTCTTCTTATCTGTTCTCAATGATGCATGTAATGTAGGGGTGTAACAATTCATTTTAACAACGATTTGATTCGTATCATGATTTGTGGTTGCCAATGCGATTCAAGGACGATATTGGTGACGATCCGAAACGATTCAGTGACTTGAAATCAATTCGATAACTTTTTAGCCAAAAATTCAAACAGTGTGACTGTGAAATAAATACCTGGATACTGGACAGTGCAGGTGAAGTTTCCTAGATTGCTGTACGCTGCAAGAGGTGCCTGGACAGTCAGCGTTGTGTGAAATCCCATGGCAACTTAGTCGGTGGTTGGAGAAATTTGTCATGTTGCCGTGGTATTTTACTTGATCTTTACATATCCTACAAACAGCGAGCGACTTATTTAGAACATCTCCGTCTTTGCAAAAGCCAAAGTGTTTCCACACACTGGACCGCAATGGTGGCTTGATAATTTCTCGCTCGCCGACTTCTCCTCTGCCATCCGCCATGCTGTTTTGTTGTCTGCTGGCGCATGGCGATGACGTCACAGACAGGCAGACTGAATCGAGTAACGTTTAACGTCTTTATCATTATAAGTGCTAAAAAAAAACACATCTATATGAAGTCTGCCATGCTTAAATCCAATGTGTTATTTCCTAGTATCGATACAATTGATTGATTACCTTTTAAAACAATGTTAGATCGATATATGTCCGGAGGGCCAACTTGCCAAACACAGATCGATGTAGTTGGATCATAGGAATATAAATTGATACATCGATGTAATAGATGAATCATTACACCCCTAGCTGCCACTGTGTGCGCTTGTTTTGATTGCTTCACTTTCTATGGATGCTTGTTTTTCTATTTTCTTTATTTTCTTACAGGTGCAAATCAATAAACCAAAGTAAATTAATCTCCAGCCCTGCGTCATCTACAAACCTAGGAGAGATGTAGAGCATTGCAAGGCTCACTACACACCCATCCAGCAGTACTCAGTCATTTTAGAGCCACATGATTCTATTTAATCAGAACGGACAGTCCAGTCCTGCACTGGGTTTTACTTTTATTCTTTTACATTAATGTGTAGAGCAGGCACGCAGAGAACGGAGGCAAGCCGCTGATGGGATTCGATCCAAGGACAAAATCTCCTCACAGCTTGCTGACAAAAGTAAACAAAGAAAGGAAGGAATATCCACTCACTGTTTCGCCGTACTTTTACTTTAACTGAGAACAGTGCAATTTTCCGCTTGACAAAATCCACTGTTGCTCGACGCGTTGTAATACTGTAAATTATATTATATATGAATTCCTTCCTTTTCATGTGGATAAATCCTTGGACACATTACAGCTACACTTAGTGAACAGCTCTTCACCAAAAGTAGCTGAAAGTTTCATTTTGTTCTTTCAATACTTAATTCAGAGAGATTTTGTTCCTGTTTGATCCAAAGCCTGCAGGCCTTGACCTCACAGCACTGCACACAGCATTTAGCAATACACAGGATCTGATGTAACTGCTCCTTATGCTGGAGCATACAGGGCAGTTACATCATATAACTCTTAAAACCGATACAACTCTTCTGCTGCACCTCACTGTGAACTAAGCTAGTAAATTACTCCTTTTTGGCAGGATGCAGGTTCAGGTAAAGCAGCTGAGATAGAGTCATTACACGACCAAATGTTGCAGGACATCTCACATTTGCCAGGCTGCTGAATCCTATCTTGCATCTAAATATTGCACTCATTTCGGATGAGGCAACAACGCGAGTTTGCACATTACAAGACTCAGTGACAAGGGACTGCATCGCATCGACTGAGCCCGACTTCAAACGCAGTTGGCGAGACATTTCGTGCCTTTTTCCCTTTTCCCTTTGGGTTTTTCTTGCCTGTTAAGAGGGTTTAAGTCAGGGGGTGTCATCCTGTTTTGTTTGTTGTAAACTTGTGGGCCAGTAAAGCCCTTTGAGATAGTAAATTTGATGGTGAATTGAAAATTCTAACTTGTATGGATCAGCTGGCCACAGTTTTTGTTTGCACATGCATACTTGCAGATGGAAGGAAGAAGAAGAAGACTAGGTTTAGGTGAGTATGTGCTTGGATCCATCAGATTTATGAAGAGAGTTAATGGTGAGAAAGTTTCCATAATAAAAGGTCCAATCAGGCCCGCTCTATTGGTCTCCTTCTCTGCTTGCTCTGCAGTAAACAGAGTGATGACATATCCAGTCTAATTGGCCAATGTGACAAATCGACTTCTTGTACCCCGTCACACTACAAGAGCACCAACCAAAAAATCAGTTCAGACATGTCAGATGGTCCCAGACTGTATCGGGAGATCAGGATATGACGTGCTGACCTTCTCAAACTATGTGAGCAAGGCCGTGCCGTTTTTTAAATCAGCTGTGATATCGTGTGACATCACAAGAGAAGATTCGGTTCTATAAGATATTGAGAAATAAGGCCTGAAAAGGTTTGTTATCTGTATGCACTGGAGAGGTAGGGAGGTAGTTAGGGCGCTGGCAGGTTTTCGGGGATTCCCGTCCCCCCGCATATGGTGTTAACTGACCCTATTATCTTACAGTGTGTTCTCAGCTTAAGCTCTTGCATCCCAGGTCTCCACCACACACACACACACACACACACACACACACACACACATATCACTATCCCCCTACACACCAATACTGCTCCTGCATATGGTCCACAACATCACAGCCAATAACTGAAATGCAGAATCTGTCTTAAACACAGATGTTCAAAACTGCCAGTCTAGAAAAAGGGCATGTTGTGCTGAAGCAGCTGTGATCCAACATTCTGTTTTACTGACTGGGCATAAATGTATAATTTCCTTGCACATGCACACACACAAACATACACACATCTGGAAATCCCTTACGTTTTAGCTCTCTGAATATTTTACTCAGATCCCACCGTCCTCCTTTTCTGAGAGCTGGGGAACATCAATGATGTTCATGTGCATAACTGATAACGTCTATCTGCCACGCTGCCCACGGCTCTGTGGCTCTGAGTAAACAGCATTAAAACTGTATTTACTGTAACCATGGCAACAGCTGATGACAAGGGGACACACCTGAGGCAGGTGCCGCCGGTTGCCACGGCAACGGTCCCATGTCATCATGGGTTCGCACACAAAGTAGAGCAGTTAATATTAACCAGGGTGTTGTTATATGAGCTATAAAAAATAAATAAATAAATAAAAAAATAAGGCAGTTTGAAGCAGCAGCCTCTCAGCAGATGATGCGCAATATTTAGAGGTAGCAAGGGTTTTCATAGAGCTGTTAACATGTAAATACACCCATATCCCTTTCACATACATTAATAAATCGGCAAAACTGAAGATTACCATGGAAACAACACAGACCAACCAGACCAACAGTATCAAGCCTAGTAAGCATCAAGGCTAATGTTAACTATACTCATATTTGATTTTCTACAAATTAGGATATATGCTGATCCTTGCCAGTTGAATGGGATACAGTCTAGTGTTTACATTGACCAGTGTGAAAAATAGCATCCCTGATAATACTGAAATATAAATGTGAACGGAAATGCATTACTGTTTCCTTTAGTAGAGAACGACATCGGTAAAAATGAATGAAATCTAACAGTGGAGTTGAGCAGAACTACTATGGAAATGTCAAACCCATCACCAAGATGGTCCGAATCATCCAAAACTGTCCACCTCCATTTTTCAGAATGTTTCATGTGAATCTGGGCTGCGCAAACACTTTACAGTCTACATTTAGCTCAGTGATCATCACTGATGTCTGAAGCGGCGTTTCTATAGGAATCGTTTGCTGGCACTGATAATTGGACCGTCCTCTCACCCATGTCCCGTATCACACAGGCATCACCTTGTTATCACTGGGCAGGTAATGACTTGTCGTCTGCTCCGGGCTCATCCTTTGATTCCAGTGTCACAAAATCTGGCCGTGAACTCTAACGAGGCCCGAGCTGTTTACAGATACCGCACACACACACACACGCCCCCTAAACATCAGACAAGCGTCCCGTTATTTCATGTCTAAGCCTCCCTGATTCGGGCCGAGCCTCTGCAAAAGAGGGCGAGCCAAAGATTGCCGCGTGAGTTGTCCGAAAATTGAAGTTCCTGCTCAATATTTGGCTGGAACAAATAGCTGTATTTGGGCAGAGCTAGAATCAATAGCCTGTCAATTATGTTCAGTTGGAGGAACAGAGGAAAGCTGTTTGTGTTTCGAAACGCTCGAAAATAAAACGTGTGTGTGTGTGTTTAATAGCCCCACAGCTGAAAGATTAGCAGTGTAAACATGGCTTCTGTACAGCCTAGTAAAACAATTGCACCTTTGGGCCCAACTGGTATCATACACGCCGTCTCACACACACACACACACACACACAAATGCATGCACGTACACACACAAGCACGAACCACATAATCAAGTCCGGAAATGACCCCAAACGTAAATAATCTCCATGGAAACAGCTATGAGCTATAAGCTATTATCTTCAGTAGCAGAGCAGTAATCTGCAGCACTGCATGGTGCCCCACACACACACACACACACACACACACACACACACACAAAGCATGCTTTTTATTGCTCTGTCTTTGTTCCTCTTTTCTCTCTGTGTCCTTTCTGTCATCACTGCACCTCCCTCCCTTCTCTTTCCACCTCTCTTCCTCTCTGTTTGCTCTTCACGCCTCCTTCTCTCCTTTATTTCCCGCTTGATCCCTTTTTCCTTTTCCACACTCCTCCCTCCATGCCTCCGTTCTCCCTCCTTCCCTCACTCTCCGCTTCTTCTTCTTCCTCCCATCCTTCCTTGTCTTGTTTTTTTTTTGTTTTTTTTTTACTGCATCTGTCTCCTTTTAATTCGTTTCAGTGGGAAAACTCGCCTTCACCGCCGCCTTGACATTTTAACGCACCCACTCCAAGCTGAAAAGTTCAAAGTATTCTAGCCTTTGTGCAGATCACTCAGGGCAGATTCTACATCATTCAGTCCAATCAACATGGAGTCGGTCGCAACGTGACGGTCCAAACGGAGCTGCCGCGTCGTGACAGTTTAGCTCTACCCTGCCCTAACAACTGCATTTGGCTTTGCACTCTGCAAAAAATCTGCATCTGAAGTCATTTAGTCTCATATTCAGCGTTACAATCGTATTTTTCTTCAAACAAGGTAAAAGGGGGATGAGATAATCCTACTTGTTTCCAACTTGTTTCCAGAATTTTCTTGAATCAATTGTCCTTTTCTTGATTCCAGTGGGCTGATCTGCCTTATTCTGCCTTGTTTCAACATATTTATACTTGTTCCAAGCAAAACTGCATTAGAAACAAGTAAGATTATCTCATCCCGCTGACAGTTTTTCCACTTGTCCTAAGAAAAACACGATTTTATCACTGAATATGAGACTAAATGACTTAAGATGGGGATTTTTGCAGTGCAGTACTGTCATGACAGTGAGCAAGCAACAAAAACATCATCGTTTGCCTCCTTGCAAACACTTTAGCTCTACCTTCACATTACAGCAACAGATTCCCTTCCCTTGCATGCTGCCATCATTTAAATCACTCCTTAAGTCATTCCATTATCATAAAGCATTCTTATAACCCTCTTCTCAGCTCTTAGTGTATTCCTTCTGTTCTATACTATTTTATTTCATTTTATTCATTATTTTTAGTTCTTTTACTACAATATATGTTTGATCACTGTATGTTCCTGAATTTTACTGCCATCACTAACTTATAGTATTGCTGTGATTAAGCACATTGTAATTTATGTTTTGACAGGGGCTATATAAATAAGTTCTAAGCTAATTCCACATAACGAGTGTGACAGCGCATGCAGCTGCAAGAAAGACAAAGAGAGGGGAGCGAGCCTGATATGAGATGTTAGTGTTTGCATGTGTAGCACACCCTCATCTAAATGCAAAGCAATTGCCGGTAGCTTCCGTCAGCATCCATCCGTGTAAACAGTGAGAAATGAAATGCACTCGTTTACTTTGTGTCAAATGTGCGCGGCCCCGCCTCTAAAAGACATGTGACCGAGGGAGACCGGACACACCTTGAACGCAGCCTCGATCCTCACCGGTTCCCTCCTTACTCCGCCCGCCTCCCCCTCTCTCTCTCTCTCTCCCCTCCATCTTTCCTTCTTTCACTCCCTCCCCTCCGACATCCGAGTCTCAACCGGGCTGCATTTCCTCCCGCAGGAGAGCAGAAGAGTGAAGCTTTAGTTTGGCAAATAGAAAGTGACAATACATTCATTACATATGCCCTCGCTCTCCTTTACTCTCGCTGTTGCTCTCTCACACACACACACACACACACACACACACACATACCACCCTTCTGCCTCTCGCTGCAAGGTACACACGGTGAACAAGCTCTCTCAACGAGGGCACAACCGGGAAACAGGGCTGGTTTTCTCTGCAGGGTGTCCAAATCACTTTAAACCACTTCTTGACAACATGTGTGTTTGTTTGGATGCACTCTCTCACACACACACACACACACACACACACACACCTCTCTATACCCAAACAAATCGGCCTGGCAACACACACTTCGCACCTCGCAATATGTTTTGCAGTGGCACTAGTTGCTGCGAGTTGATCAGGCTGAAATGATTGATATTACAATTTCAATAATAGATTTGAATAATTGTGATTGGCATTTATTAAGCAAAGTGCCGTTTGTTGCTTACAACTTTACTAAGATGCTAAAATTTGCTTCATATCATAAAATTAATACTTTGGATTTTTTTTTTTTTGCTGCTGGTCAGATTAAGGAAGCAATCTGAAGACATTACCTCGGGCTCTGGTAACTTCCCATGAGGCTTTAAACTTTCATGTTATCACCTTGTGCAGCATATCTTTCACTATGCTAATATCATCAGTTTACACTGCTCATAAACATGGCAACAATATTGCAGATTCAGTGCACACAGTTTCACTACACTTGGACTGCAACGGTGCCAATTCTCTGAACATCAATTTTCCAGAACTTCCTGTTCCTGTTTTCACTGAGGACCTAAACACATCTCAACTGCCTGGAACATGCACTCTATGCTCCAGTTGTTCAATTTGACCGTTTCCTCTGGCAGTCACCTGTTGCTTACTCAATGCTGTGACTGACCAACAGTATCTGTCGCATTTTTCCAAATGAATGTCAAAAGCTAAACAATTTCCCCTCGAGAAATTGTGACTGCTGTACTCTGTTCAGCTCTAAGATTTCTTTTTATAAGCCAGGAGAGGTAGAAAAGTGTGTGCATCTTCTTACTACTACTACTTTAGAGCCGATAATGGATCTATATATCTATCACCTCTTGATCGATGCCAATTCCAATAGTATAAAAATGACAAAAGTGGCATGATAGTCTCAAATCGTGCAGAATGCTTTGTCTCTCGGGGCTGAGGCGACGCCAGACTGCACTGCAGCACCAAATCTGTCTGGCTCTCACTGAAATACAGTGACACTCCTTATGTGTTTGTGTGTTTGAGTGTGTGTCTTTGAGTGTGTGCATGTGTGTGTGTGTGTGTGTTTGTTTTTGTCTGTGCTGGGGAAAGTGCACGGGCACGGCTGCTGTTTTACCCATAAAATAAGGCTGGCTAAGAGGCAGGTAAATGTCAATGATGCAGGAGCTGACTGTGTCTCAAGTTGCGGTTTCCATGGAAACAGATTAAGTATGTACAGTAGCTTCCCTATCTGTCTGTGTGAATGAGCCATACCATAATACTCCTGGTGTGGGTGGACAGGCACCCAGCGCATGAGTCTTTTCTCAGTGTAGCACAGACGCTCTCTGCATATTGCTGCTTTTAGAATAAATGGCTTCAAAAAAAAGGGCTTCAATCCAAAAACATTGTTTAGTATTAGTATTACAGCAATATGGGCTTTGGAAGGTTGGCGCCAGCAACAATGTTTTTGTATTGAAGCTGCCAATAGCTGACATTTTGTGGCGATATTCAGTATGCTTATTTCATTTTTTTTTTTTTCATTTCATGCAACGTGCATGTATTCAGTGTTTCTGCCCAGAAACTGAATTCTTGCTAGGTTGGGAAAGCCTCTCAAACAGCATGTAGACCATCATGTGACTTTAAAACTGTCTTAGAACCCAGACCTAATGAAGCCTAGGTTTAGAGGCTCGTTAAGGCAGCCACCCTTGTACAACTGCAGGGAATTTCAGGTAGATAGTCTGCCTTCAAATGAGGAATTTCAAAATATTGCTGAATAATTAAATAAATGCATGAAATGTGCAACAAAATTCCCTCTACGATTTTCTAGGCTTTCTCTGCAGCTGTGGTCAACATATTAGGAGTGGATCCCATATCAGGTCACATGTCATCTAACATTGACAACAGGACTGATATCAGGTCTATATATTGGTAAAACCGATATAAAATGGTAAATTACATCCTCTAAAATCAGACTATGTTGAAGCTTGAAGGCTGAAAATAGCTAATAACCCCAATAATACTTAAATAGACAATTTTATGACTTGTCAGTGATGCCAGTGATCATCTGAACAGTTGTACGAATTTTCAAAGAAGAAAGATGAAAACCCTCAGATTCCAAAACTGGGACAGGGTTCATCCAGGCTTATAAATATATATATGAATAATATAAATATGTACAGGGTAACATTATGACAACAAATATTAACTAATGTTTTTTTCCCACTGACAATTTAAAATATTTGCTGTTATGTGACAGCTATTGATGGGGAATGTTTTGTTTTTTTCAGCCATCTTTCAGTGTGTTTATGTATGTGTCATTGCCATGAATACAAAAAGTTACTTCTTGTGACTTGAAATAAGATTGAATTACCGAAAATCGTAGGGCCACAGAACAGAGCACTTCTTGCTGTAACCTCATTTGGATCAGATTGTGCATCCCACTCTGTGGTACACTAACAGTAATGCATCGGCTGTCTGCCTAATGAACTCTAACTGTAGGTCAAGATCGAAAGCTAAGCTTCCCATAGCCATTACGCGGCTGCCATTATGCTACTGTGGGCGCGCTCCCTGGTCACTCAACACTGGTAATTTGATGGGTCAACCTTCCCATTGAAGTCATTGAGGAAATTAGACTGGAAACTAGGCTGACAATTTAGCAGTGATGAATGCTCCATTATGGGTGCCATGCAAGAAAAAAAAAGAAGAACAACCTCTAAGGTTTCATCACAGTTAAGATTTCCGGGTAGCCTCATGATCGTAATAAAAATCCAATAACTAGGCTGCATCCATTTTATATACGAGTTTCAGTGAAGAACAGATTTTTTTTAAGGATTACGTTGTCATTTATGCATCCATATTCATGATCCCTGGGTCCTTGAAATATCAGCTACTAAGCATAACTATATATATTTTTACACACAAAATATTATACCACCCAATACAAAGATGTCACAGCATGCGTCATGGAGCTAATGAATATATCATGACATCACTGATTTCTTATGGATATAATCATATAAAGAATGCCTATTTAGTTCAAATGTGCACAAATCAATGCCATAATTTCATCCCAAAGTAGTGAGACATGTCTGATTCATTTTGAAGAAAAGCATCACAAACCATGTTTTAGTAATATTAATATTGTGACGATATCATATTGTGAGCCCAGGGTTATGTGTCAAAATAAATTAATAAATAAATAAAATAAAATACACTGAGCATATCGTTACATCCTTATCTGCTATAATCCCATAATCAGTTTTGAAAACATATGGGCATCAATGAGAGAAATGATCACTTTTTTTTCCATTCTAAAAATGCATTAAACTCTTCCTCTATGGTTCAGGCCAAAGACAACACACTGTATGTGTAATGGCACGCACACGAGCCCCACCAGCACTTTTGCCCAGGGAGCTCTTGACCATTTCACTGCAGCTCCATACAGCCGGGGTCAATATAAAGATTTACGCAGTGCAGGGCTGTGCGGGGCATTTCAGCTCTAAGTAAAGGAAACTAATTGGCCATAAAAGTTCCCCTTGACTATTCCTCCCTTGGCCGGAGGAGCTGGACGAGGCTTTGGCCAGTGCGCTGTGATGTGTTCAGCAGGGAAAGTCTGGCCACAAATGATTTTCCTTTCTGACTGTCACTCCCGTTTGCAGGCATACACGTTTGTCTTGTTATAGAGAATGCCTAAGGACCATCCACCGACTAAAGATGGTGGGTGAAGAGACAGACTGTGTAACATCTTACCTGATGTCACTGTCCAACCCATATTAGACCAGTTCACGTTTGCTGCAGCGGACAGGATTTCCTTTACATCGTCTTTGACTTTTTACAGGCTAAAAAAGCATGTAGCATTATTTATTTGATTTACTCTCGAGTCAAATTTTTAACGGAAAAAGGTGAGAACAGTAAACATGCAATGGATATGTTAAACCCTCAAATAAAGTCATTTTTCTCCATAACTATTCGCCACAACACTGTGATTTTTGCTGCCAACCAAAGAAAAGAGCCTCCATTTGTTCTGGAGTTGACACAGCGAAGCAGCACTGTCGAAATTTATGGAAATTCTCAAATTTGAGTTCAGGGGAACGCAGCATTAGCCAAGTTACTGAACCTATCCTTTAAGGGTGAAGGTTATGGTAAAGGAAAAGGAGGTAGGTAAAGGAGGAAAATTCAGAGTTTCTTCTTGTGAGCATTCGTTAAACCCAAGGTGACACCGTGAGCGCCATGCGGTCACAGGTCGGAAACTTACAGAGCGGAAATTCCACGGTTCGCGCTACATTATTAGCCGAGTTAGCAACATAGTTGTGTGGGTATACAAAAAGCAATGTATTACTGTAACTGCTACATAAAATTGCAGCCATTTTTTGGGTGGACAATTTCGAGATGTATTCCACTGTGCTATGAATTTCCAAAAAGGACGTTTATAATGTTTTTTTGAGGCCAAAACAAGTGTCCTGTTGGCCTGTGTTGAAGGCTAGCAAGAGGCTGCGGCAGAGTGGTTCTTGTAACTTAAGCTAGCGCTGACGTTGTGTTTTGTACGCTTATTTTTTAAATCACCATTTACACATGGCCTGGGTTGAAAAAACAAGAGCCTGTACTTTAGCTTAACTTCACTGTAATCTCAACACTAAACCCAAGTGCTAAGGCTAAACTGCAAAAATCGTCTTCTGTCTG
>OMKZ01050407.1:0-14685 GCA_900302535.1 Neoniphon sammara | reverse complement strand
CCATCTAGCGGCTCAGATCTCATCTCCATTTTGAATTCTGATGTAATTGTGCTCCTTTGATGCAGATGATGTCATATGTTTGGGATTTACCATCCCTGCAAGGGCCACCAGGAGTTGGTTGGCAGGAGCAGACATAAAAGCTAGTTAGGGGCCACAGGCCTGTATAAATAATTGTAACTGACCAAATGTGCGCAGTGAATTTGACATTTCCATTTAACCTAATCTTCTATCTTTGCATTAGGACTGGCCAGTACTTTTCTATTATTGTTTGTTGTCTTTCAGTGAGTCATCTTTCAGAGTCATATCACAATGATGTGACGATACCGTGATGCACAATTCTGTTGTTTCAATTGACAATGACAAATTTATTTAAAATAGGACTTAAGACATTATGTGAAGATTTGAGTTTTGTATATCAGACCAAACATTTTCATGCGGTTCAATGCGCTGATTATTAATTTGACAGAGCTATTTTGAATAAAACATCATTATCATGATATTGATTGCAACCATACTGACAAGTCCTACTTTGCATCAAACTTGTTATAACATGTTAATATGGTTGTGGTTGCTCACGAGATCCATGTTGGCAACAACTGAGCCAGAGAGATTGTTCTAGAAAATATCTCCCTGTTCAGTCCCTGATCAGACAGTCAGATAAGATGTTTATCTGAGTTTGCCCATTGGTTGATGAGATGGAAAGGCAGTGGAAAAGGCCAAAATGTGTGATTGAAAACTGTTTTGTGTGAGCCCTCGTCACCCACTCACAGAGGTAGATGTGCACCTACAAACTTGTTACCACACACTCTCACACACTCCTATCTCTCTTTATTCAAATACATTTTTATGCACTCCCACATTTTAAATTACTTTGTCACATTTAATCATACTCATTTACAAAATATTATACGCAAACCTTTTTGCATACATTCAAATATTATAACATTTACACATTTGAATGTATTATGCAACTTATACGCTTTCAAATATTGGGATTGTTGGGATATTGGAAATGTTGGGATAATGGAATATTCTGACTAATGAACATGCTGGTGAATAAATGTTCCAGTAGCATTGCACTGCTGTTCCAGTGGATCTGGATGCCACAGTAGTTAACAAAAACAAAGACCATTTAAATCTGAGGCTACAAAGTTCACTCAGGGTGAGAGAGAGCCTTAAAATCCAGTGTTGTAATCAAGACCGCCTAACCTAAGACCAAAGCATGACCTAAACCAGAGTGCATCAAGACGAAGTCAAGGTCAAGACCAAGGGAGGGTGAGATCAAGTCAAGATTAAGACCAGACCAATACAAGTCATAAGAGTCATCACAGTGATCAACACTGACACCATTTATCCAGTAAAATTTAAATTTAAATAGTACTTTATTTTGGAAATTATCAAAGAAAGAAAGTGTCATTTAGAAATTTTAGTAAAATGCAAATTGATGTATTCATTACTCTGTGACAGAAAGCAATCCTTTTATGTGAAACATAATTCCATTTTGCTGACATTTGCAAAGGCTCAACGCAGTGGGCAGAATGAAACAAAAGTGTGCAAACACCTTACTGCTGCTAAATTATGAGTCTCCAAACTGCCACATCAGCCACTGATGGGGAAATTATACAGTATGTAGCCTAATAACCTCTATGACGATACAATATGTGATGTGTATACAGTAATATGCTGTTAATAAACAGAGGCATTAGAAGAAAAAATATTTTGAAATGTAAAGTCTGCTGGCCTGCAGTACAAAGTAATTTGACTGTGGCAAATAAGTTGACGTGGTGCCTTCAAAAATTGAAACAAATTTAAGTGCTGTCACAATCAATGTATGAAGAACATTTTGTCATTTCTGCTTTCTGATGCATGCCAGTGGTATCAGGGCAGTATGACTCTTAACAAGGTATCATTTCTGTACACCTGGAAATTATTCTGCACAATAATCATATGAAGTTTGGCATCCAGTCACAGTAATAATAATAAATAAATCAGAAATGCACAGGCAGGTAACTGTAATTGTGGTCTGGACCGATCTTGAAATGAAATTCACCTTCAAAATGTCTTTAGACCAAGACTGATCTGGAGTACTACAACACTATTAATATTATAATCTCAGGTTGGGGCTTTGGCACTAAAGATGTGGACATTTTTTTAATTGGATTGTGTAATCTTGTGTCAAAGTTCCATTTAAAAACCAAAGACTTCTGTCATGGTTGTAACCTGCAGTGGTCTGTGCAAGGTACATGAATTTGTGGATTTGCCCTTACTCCCCCATAAATGACTTTAACCATCATGGAATCATTTTCAAAAGTTGTTGTGTGGGATGTGTGGGGAATACAGGATTTATTTAGGTCAACACACCAAAGATAAAAAAAAAACTAAATGAGGGTGGAAAAATACATACAATGGTTTGCAGCATACGCCATGTGTGCATATTATTCCATAATCCCATTTGCAGGTGATGTTTTCAGATTTGGTTTTACTGTAGAGTTTGGCTATGTTTCCTCACAGATCTCTTCTCCCTTCTCATATATTTAAATTCCTTTAATAATTGTCCTTTTTCACATTTTCTTTCTAGGAATAATCCAGAGATGCACCCCAGTCAAGTATCACTACTCTTCCTCCATCCTCCCACGGAATTTACCCATCAACATCACAAAAACCATACGACAGGATGAGTGGCATGCACTCCGTAAGTCTGAACCTGTCCTCTGTCCATGTGGAGCGCATTTCTGAGAAGATCATCTGTCTATCTATCTATCTATCTATCTATCTATCTATCTATCTATCTATCTATCTATCTATCTATCCACTTTGTTTCAGTATAGTGTAGTATAACAGAACAGGCGCACTGTAACACAAAGCTAATGTCTCTAAATTAACTGAGATAATTAAAGAGAACACAATTAGAAATTTTATAATTATTCTTCTAAGGACGGTGTGGCCGTTGGGGCTTCTTCACTGTCTACATTTGTTCATTGTATTAGCCTCTCAAAGTAATTACCACCTCTCCCCGCAGATCTAAGAAGAATGACGGCCGGCTTTGTGGGCATGGCTGTGTCCATCATTCTTTTTGGCTGGATCATTGGAGTGCTGGGATGCTGCCAGCAGCATGACCTCATGCAGTATGTAGCTGGACTACTCTTCCTCATGGGAGGTACTGTGACACTTCGCTTACTCTTTGTGTGTGTGTGTGAGTGTGTGTGTGTGTGTGTGTGTGAGTGCGTGCATGTATGTACATATGAATGCCTGTGTGTGTGTGTGTGTGTATATTTGTGTATGTGCGTGTGCTGGCATGTGTGTGAGAGGCGAGGGATAATGGTACTGTAAGTTCCACTGGGACTCATAACCCTTTGCATGAGTGTCCCGCTCGTACACTCGCTCATGTCCACACACAAACATACTAAGTCCAATTCCTAAACCAAACCTAACCAAACTATATCTATATAGCATATTTTATGCAACCAAATGCAATGCAATGCACTTTTCAGTTAAATAAAATACAACATTAAAGAGATAGAGAGAGAGAAAAAAACACAGTAGCAACCTCTGTGCCTATATAGCGAAGGATATCTTTGGGCCAGCTATATTCCCACTATAAGGGAATGGATGAATGTCTTGCAGGGGAATTTCATAAGAAGTGTATAGGATGTAGGTCTGAATAATTAAATGGCAAGTATCCTGAACCACTGGTTGTCTCCTCTACCGACACAGGAACATGCTGCATCATCTCGCTGTGCACGTGTGTGGCAGGAATCAACTTTGAGTTGTCCCGCTACCCCCGCTACATGTATGGTCTCCCTGAGGACATTAGCCATGGCTATGGCTGGTCCATGTTCTGTGCCTGGGGGGGCCTCGGCCTCACCTTGCTGGCTGGGTTCCTCTGCACCTTGGCCCCCTCCCTGAGCACACCCACTCGCACAACGACCCACAAACCGAGGCAAGAGAATGGAACCGTGTGACTGGAGCAAGGCGTCGTCGAGTGATTGACCCACCGAACGCACAAAGCACACCCCTCCAACCTTGATGTTTAACTTGGAAACAATCTTTGTCTGATCACCGTCTCACGCCGCCCTCGACATCGCCATCCCTTTCAGTGTTCAGTGTGCCTGAGTTGTGACAGAAGGAGCGAGTAATGACAGACTTCACACACCTATTCCTGAAATCTGTGAGGGAACTCCAGGAACACAAAGAATAACACCTACAGTATGGGACATGGCTCTCATAGCACAAACAAGACATTTTTTTTTGTTCAAACTTTTGACTTATGTGGTAACTTTATGGCCTAAAAACGACTGTTTTCTCTGAAGAGAATTTGTCTTAAAATGGTGCTCTCTTTAATGCATATACCACATGCACACACTCTCTCTCTCTCTCTCACACACACTCATACACACACACACACACATACACACACACACACTATAGCACATGCACTTCCACACATGCCCAATAACTGTTGATGAATCAAGAGAAAAAAAAAATCCTCTAAAAGGAACAAGTACACAAACAAGACATCAGGCCAGAACATCCTGTCAGCATTCCTCTTTCAGTCGAGTGGTCTGTGCTGTGTTATTGTTCGTAATAAATAAAAAAAATACTCTGGCATTAACTGCCCATTGTTTATCTTTAGAGTAGCACACTTACTGATATCAAGCATTAGCCCCTGGAAAGACTTCTGCAACTTCTGCAGACCACAAAATGGCACTAGCACGGGTGGACAGTAAGATAAAATAAACAGAACTAAATTTGCATTGAAAAGCAAATCTTTTTATGCTTCTTTAAAGATTCTCTATGTACAAATGCATCTCTACGTAGATTCAGGTCATTATTTGTGTAAAGTAGATCTTGAATAAGAATGTTTTTTTGTTTGTTTGTTTGTTTAGGGTAACAATGGCTGGCAGTATGGGAATATGGAGTTGTGTGCAGAGTTAAGCTCTGCTGCTTCATGCGTTGAGGAATAAGAGTAACAGAATTGTGCTACCAGAAGGCATTAAGTGCTAAATGAAAAGAACTGATGAGAGGAAGAAAGCGCTGAAATACAGTAAATGCTGAGCTGTGACAATGTATACTTATAATGTGCTGTTACTGCTATGAAAGAAGTTGTTTGCTGACAAGCATTTTTTTAACCTGGTGTGAGCAAAAACAAGAAATCAAACTGAAGAAAATCTTTGATTGTTACACTGTTGACCCTTCATGTTGGTCAGCCTTCTGTGTGATATTCAGAGTACAAATAACTGTAGAAAAAAATCATTTTTCTAAATTCTGTGATCCCACTGAAACAAAAGCACAAGCTACATTCAGGAGCCTCATTTGAAAGTAACATGCAGTTACATCACACTCTGGTAAAAGGCCAAAGTGCCGTCCTGTCTCGACTACAACCTAGCTCAGTAGAGGCTAATGTGGAAACAATCAGCACAGATCTGTGGAAAACAAACGCCATATGGGAGATGCTGTATGTGATAATGTTTTTTTTTTTGTTGTTGTTTTTTTTTAATGTGAGGGGTTTACATAGCATGTTCAGTAAAGGCTCATGACACATTTCATGACACGTATGAGCAATCAACATGTATAACAGTTTTCACATTTATGTAGCATGGTTGTATATCAGATTTTGAGGTCCTCTGACAGCACACAAATTTAATCCAATATAATCTACTGCTAGACTGATTTAACAGATATTACCAATGGCACGCTATTCCATTTTTCCGTACTTGTGCAATTCAAATTGATGGGTTTAAGCTTCCAAATCCCACATAGAAAATAGCAAAAAATAATACTTAAGCACAGCTATCCACTGCAGTTGCTTTCTCCAATATTCCCTCTCTATATTCCATTAAATTAAAAGATTTTTGAAAAGCAAGTGTAGCAGAGAGGATCTGAGTTTGTAGAATGGAATCGGGAAAGCAATTCTGCTTGCGACACACTCGGATGATGATGACTCATACCAGCCATTTTTCTGTTAGGCAAATAGGATTTTTTCCAGCCTGTGGGACTTTTATTTGGAAATCCAAGACATAATCATGTTATATAAATATTACATCCATGCGTAATAAAGCTTTTATAAATGTTGATTGTTCATTTGGGAATGAGTCATGAAAGATGTCATCAGCTGTGTGAACAAACTTGCTTAGGAAAAAAAAAGTGTTACCATTCATGTTAACAACAGTGTGTGTGATGTTCTGTCCCTTCACCATCACCATGAGCTCTTCTAAGGCTATCACTTTCAGAAGTGAGGGAAGTTAAAAACGTGGTTGCAATCTGTATCTTCAATGTCTTGCTGAACCTTTGCACTTTGCTGGGTTTCCTCAAAGTTCTTGGAATGGGAGTGTGAGCGGATCAGCATTTGTGTCGTTATACATGTTGGTGAGGTCAGATATGGGAGCAAAAATGATGAAAAGTGTGATAAGCACATGATTTTGTCTTTTACAAAGAGAGGAATGGGTTTGGGTTCAGACCATGTTGTTGGTCTGGGGTAGGTCTGTCTTGGCTCACATTTTGAAAATATTTGTGCCAGCAACTAGGTCATGAATGAATATGTAGTTACATTGACTACTGAGTCAGTGTATTTTCTGATATCCTACAATTCACAAAACGCAATGCTATTTGGTGTTTTGGTTTTATACGATGGTTATTCTAACACCCAAGGTGATATGCAGTAACTTAAGTATTACTGTAAGCAGTAAACAGCAATTTATATGTACAGGGTGCACCTAACAATTGAAACATATATTATTAGGACTAAAGCACAATTGCACAAAGCTAAGTTTTTTTTCTGTATTGGTGCGATAATTCAACAGTCTTCTCCACTAGTACCAAACTAACAATTTGCCACCACTGCATATGTGCAGAACTTTGTCAAAGGTATTTATAGAAAAATTACACAGCACATATCTGTATCCCCGTATTTCAAATGGTAAATTTCATTGGATGCATGGAACATTGCACCGATATACTGTATGACAATGCTTTGATATTAAAACAAGCATTTTCTGATTGATTTGAAGGAAGTTCAATACCTTAGTACAGTAGAACACAGTGGCAAGGTCACTGAAAAAAATGAGAGAGGGAAGGAATGAAGTCAGCACAATGTAACCATGTACGCAAATGTGTAGTAAGATCCATCTCAAATGGCAACTTCCAGTGTTTCATGAGGAACTTAGAAATGCACTCTGTGCAGTGAGAGATGCCCTCCAAAAATGCCACTATTTCAAGTGGCATTTGTTTCAGTAGCACAGCTATTATTTTCTACAAGTCATTTATACTGGTTCAATCCACTGCGGATGCTATGTGGGGGATTAAAAAAAAAAGACATTATAGTCTTGCATGATATCATTACAGTTAGTTTCTTTCAATATATCAAAACATGTGTCCATTTTTAATTTATTTATTTTACTGAAATAAAAGATGTAATTACTATTGTACTGGGAATTCCAATGTCTATGTTTTTCCAGAAGTTTTCCAGTTATTTTCTTCAGAGATGTACACTCATTTGCTTGTGCATAATGTTACTTTGCCAGGAGGAAGAAATGACATGGTCCTTATACTGAAGTGTCAACTTTTCAATCAACAGTTCTTTTTAACAGTATAGGAAAACAAAACATGAAACATTGACTGAGGCCCATATGTTATCTTGTCCTATATTTTGCAGAAAATTGCAAACCAATATTTTAATAAGTTAAGAAAATAAACCCTTTGGGGCCGAAATTAAAACTTATTTGTAGTAATTTTAAATAATGACAGAGGTTGGAGTAGAGCAAACATCATTACATAGTAAAGAGAAAGTTTATTGAGTTGAAGAGACACTTCAAGTAGTACGGCATGTAGGGGTGAGGCAGTTTGTGGGGTGGGGGTGTCCTGAAAGCATATCTCTAAAATATTTCAAATCCAACTCATCAGAGAGATGCCCATGAAACAATGAAGACATCACTGTGAGGAGCACCAACCTCCAAAGAGCCACTGAGATGAGGCATGGCCTTTTGTCACTTAGGACATGGTGCCATCTAGAGGGAGGACTTGCTGTTTTGTGGCTTTGTCATCACAGATCAAGGAGCCATTGAACTCACTGCCATTAATTCACAAAATATACAAGTGAATGAGGAGCATGAAATAATAAGTTGAGGTCAACAAGAAATCACATCAGGCTTTATCCCACAAAAAACAGAAATATTGTTGTATTAAAGTCAAAGTCATTTGTATACATAGATCTATAAGAGCTACAATAATACTCATTAATACTCAAAGTATAAAAACTCAAGCAAAAAATTCAATCAATATCATGTACATCAAATCCCTCTACATTGTAACAAATTTTTAGATATACTGAAATGTTCAGATACAGTAATATAGACAATTGTAGAAACTAAAACTACTGTGATATATAAACGTATAGCTGTATCTTTAATAACTTTAAGAGTACAAATTATCCAACAGTATAATTTAACCCTGGAGAAATTAGTGCCCACTACACAAAAACTTTCCTTCAAACATTTTTGATAACAGCATGAATGCAAATCTCCAGATGTACTTGAAGACATGTGATAGCTTCAATGGCAGGTTATTACAGTAGGTCAGATAATTCATTCAGATTGCAGGCAAGTAGGCATCAGAGCCATACATATAAACCTTTGTCTCATATATACCTTTTCTCCGTAATATTAGAAACTTTTTTGATTAAAAAACTGTGCATTTCCTCTTCAACATAACCTAAAGGGGAAATAACACTGAATAGAAGATTTGATCTATGTAATGTCACTGACCATGTACAGTTTGGCCTGATTATGTGAATGTTCACCGCTGTCTCCCATTCCAAGAAACAAAAGAGGGGAGTTTAAAAGTCTCCTACTTCTTGCCACGGTAATGGGCACCAACCACCATGTAGCTGTCAGGTGAGATGTTCAAATTGGGTGCCTTGGCCTTGGCTCGACAGACCCTGACTTCAGCTCTGCCAGCTGGTCCTCCTCTGCAGGGGTCATGTTTCTGCAAGTAACCTATAAAGGTCTCCCAGCCGCCCCCGATGCGTACCATCACATGACGCTCATTCAGCATCTGCAAAGATAAGATAAAACAGATAAGATAAAAAAAAAGATAAGACAGTGCAGTCCGATAGTGCCAGGGTAAACATTCCCTTTTGGAACGAGGCCGATGGGAACATATTATATACTGGCTGGCATGCTGCCAAGATGTTTATGAATTACAAATAATGTTAACATCAACGAGGAGACACAGTCATTGAGTCCTCTGGACCCCCCTCTCCTCCTCCTCCACTCACCCAAGCACCCAGACACACACACACACACAGAGGAGAGGTACCCCACTCTGATCAAATATTTACAAGCTCCTCCTGTCTGTGTAGCAGTGGTCATGAAAGGCAAATGATCTCTAGGATAGCTTTGTCAAAATCTCATTAAACCCAAAGAAACAACGGCTCATTGCACCAGCTGAGCACACATGGAGGACTAATTCACGTATGTGCATGCACACGCGCACACACACGCACGCACGCACGCACACACACATGCACACGTGCTCGAGACACACTCACTCACACACACAAACCAGCCAGTAGGTGTTATTCTGAATAAAATGACTATGCCCAGTCTGTTGCTGCTCTACAGTAGTTGCAGTGAGGTCAGCTGTATCTGAATCAAGTCCTCTGACACATCCTGCATCGACACCCTTTCCTACACCCGCCATTCTGCTGCTGAAAACCAACCGCTACCATGGCAACTACTGCCACAATATAAAGCCGGGAAATGAAAGGAGAGAAAATGAGATGAGTTCTGTGCAGACCTGCAACTCCCAGCAGACATTAACATTCCCAGGAGGCCTTGCACAGCCATCCGTTGTCCTGTCAGCACCGGCCCACCCCCTCTTGCCTTATCGCCCATAAACCCTTCATTATGGAGCCATTAAGAATCTGATAATACAAGCAGATCTACCCTTCCGCTATCAAGTCCCCCGTCTCCTTCTGTGCACAGTGGTAGGAAGACAGGCACACGCATGCATGAATTCAAAAATCAATGGTACACACGCACACGCCTGCACAGACAACACAGATGCATATCACAATACACAGCGGAACCTGTCAGACGCGTCTCAGCTGTCAACCTGCAGATTAAAATGTTAACGTTGACAGCAGTCAATTGTAACATCCTAAATAAACTGTTTTCCTTTCACACCTGGGATGAATATAATTTTCTTAAACATCCATTCATCATCTAAAGTTAACCATCCTAAGAAAATAAATCATCTGACTGTAATATAATCATGAATATTCAATGTTAAATAATAGCACTTTTTTCAGCTATCTAGTCTATCTTTCAAAACAATTATTATTAGGAAAGGTCTTCAAATAGTTTACATATGCTTTTATTTATTTATTTTCTTTCTTTCTTTCTTTCTTTCTTTCTTTCTTTATTGCTTAGTCCTCACTTTTACTATCTATGTAATATTTCCATCAGATTGCTTCGACAATGGGTGCTGTATTTCTATTAAAACTGTTCTTTACACAAATGTGTGTTAATGGCTCTTGTTTTTTTTTTTGTTTTTTTGTTTTTAGTCTGAGTGTAGACTAGATGCCCCAGCTTGCTGTTTAGGCCTATTTGCTCCATAATTTATATGTAGTAAAATAAATTCATAGCACAGTTGCTCTGGACTGTGATATTCTACACAAACCCTCTTTGTCAGACAAACTCCATCTCTGCACAGCCAGATTCCTCCCTGCAGCCCCTCCCCCCGCCGGTCTCCACACAAGTGTGCCATGTCTGCAGCCCATAAGCTGCCGGCTGGATTCCCCCGTGTCCTCCTTGGCAGCTCCATTGATTTCTTCTCTGCTTTCCTGCTGAAAGATTCATGAGGATACTTTGGGAGGAAGTGTCATTCGTATGCCCGCCAGTAGGAGACAGGCTTTAGCCATTTCGGCTGCTTTTAATTCTATTTTAAGTGCAGTCAGCTCCTCCTAAAATATATACTAAAGAGACATAAGAACATGAGTACAAAGAGATGTCACAGCATAGAAGGTGCTAGACTATGAGCTGATAGAGGCACATGTAAATGTCCTGCACTTTGTCTGTTTGAGGGACTGCAGGTATTTTACTTTTGACAAGCGGGCGCAACGTCTACAAGTTACAGTGATAAAATATCAATTTCCTTATTTTAAAAGATGAGAGGAAAGATTTTTCATTTCTTATCAGTTCATAGAGATGTTCTCCTGTTTTTTTATCACCACATCACTCTTCCTCAATCATTAAAATGATTTATAAATCACTAATTTCTAAGCAGTTTTGTTACCCTATTGAACCATAATAGAAACATTAACCTTGCATTTCTCTCTCCCCAGTGATCCTCAATCTGGCAGGGATTCAGTTTCTTGCTCAAGGACACTTCAGAAAGGAAGATGCTTGATTATGCACCATTCCACAGATATTTTTCTGACAAAATTACTGCCTGCAGGTGAAAAATCATCTGTATTTGGGTGATTCTCAGCTGAAACCAGTGCTCACAGCATGATGTCTTCTTTCTATTTTCTATATTCCCCTTTATGTACATAGTGAAATAGCAGACAGTGGCTTGATATTGTGAGATGTTTGGATGTCTTCCCTCCCACTGAGACAGTCAGACAGTATCCCTACTACAAAACTGAAGGATAGGCTAATTAGACACACAGAAGAAAGAAAAGCCTTCCTCTCTTTTAACACCAAAGAATGGCAGAGCCCTTCAGGGCTAGCATGATTGAAAAATCTCCAATGGGAATAGGGAGGGGGTGTGTGGGGTACAGAGTGTATGCGTAAGGAGCGGCCATCACACTCAGCCACTCATTATCAAGCTATCTGATTAAATCTCTCCACTAATGACTTTGTCTCTGTAATCAATAGACTCTGCTCTTTAAAAAGATCTGTACACATTCAATGGCAGACCCTCCTAGGAGCAACACAGGGGTTATCAAGGTATGGTAATGAGAGGTTTATGGCGTGTTTCGCTGTACACGTACAGGCAGTCGCACGTCTGTGAAGGCTGAGGTAATGGATGGGTCCAGGGCCAATGGACTGTACAGCTCTATTCACATAGCTAAAGTGTGGCCTTGTCAATGGCTGGGAGAAAGGGGATGCGAATATTGCAAGTAGTGGCGGGCAAATAGTAATTATTGCTGAAAACAGCCAGATGACACAGAGTTTTGGTGAAAACATAATTTCTGAAAGGCTGAGTTGAAAGTAGCGTATTGTGAATATTAGAAAATATTATCAAGCTATCAGATACTGTAGAAAGACTTAAAAAGACACAAGCTGACATAAGCTCACATACTGTATGTCAAATCCTATCCATAATGTTGTAGATTAAAAAAAAAAAACAAAAAAAAAAACCTGACAACATCAAATGTTTATGACGTGTGTACACTGTTCTTTACATGTAATTCTCTTAAGGTCAAGCTGCACGCATACCACTGAATTCGGCCATAAAGTAGCAACATCCTTGGTTATTGCATTTTTACTGCCACTGTTTTCTTTGATGTGATGTTAGGACATGTCCTCCCATGTTGCTGACTAAGCAGTTATAGAGAAGCAGGTGTTCCACGACTTGAAGGCAGCCATTATTTCTGAAAGGGCGGTAAACATATGTTGTCTGTCAGCCAGTCAGTCAGGAGAAAATAGAAATTTAGCTGTAACTCAGCTACATTTCTACGCAAATTGACACTGACAATGTACATAACATTGATCACCAGTGTAGAGACTAACAAGTCAATGGGCCTTTCAATGAGATTAACAAAGCGTTAAATGGGTTTCAGCTAGTGACCAATTTGCCACCAAAGATGTGACACACCTCTGTGTCACTAAGTGTAGAGGATGCAGACTGTAGAGGAAACCAACATGTCAATCTAGGCTTCAAGAGCAGTTTCACAGAAAATATGATATTGTAGTTTTAGGTCAAACTACTATCATTTTCACCATGCTTTGATGTGGAAAAGTATATTACTATGCATGTGCAGGAGGCTAAATACTATAAGCTGCGTCGTCATTAAGAAAATATATACTGTACATACCAATACATAAAGTATATAGAATAACAAATATATCAGCCAGTACATATCATCTTATCACAGAGCAATTTACAGTATTACATATACACTAACTATATATTGAAGCCTTAGTGAAACCTTACATGAGTCTATCTTCCAATTAACCCATCAAACCCAACAGAGCTAAAGCCAAATGATCCTTCATAGCTGCTGCAATTGGATTTTTAAATAGCTTTTTAATGCTAATGTGTATTGTCATATGTGTTTTTTTTCTTGCTGCAACACAAATTGCCTTTCAGGACTAATAAAGACTGTTATTATATTTTGTCTTTGTTGAGATGGAGGGGAGGCATAGATGATTGCAGACAGAGATCACAATGCAAAAAACACCTCTGCCTATCATCAAAACCGCACATGGACGGACTCATACATGGACTCCCAAGTGGGCTGCCATTTGAACTGTACGACACAGTCTTGTCTTGGCCAAGCCCTTCTTAAAGGAACATTTTGCTTCTCCTTTGAAGGTTTGAACTCTTTGCTGAAGGTCTATGTGTTGAATAAAACAGTCTTCAGCCCAGTCGTACTCTGACCACTGGTTGCCAAGCAACCTTGCCTCCCAGAAGGCCGTTCCTAAAGCAAGTCTTTGTACAGAGCAATACTCGTGGTGCACGACTCTTGGATGGAGGCTGACAAAAACACCGCCTTCTCAATCCCAAACGACTGCAAATCAGCCACTTTTGTGACACAGGTGCTGCTGACTCAGTTTTTGATTCATAAGCTGAGGGCTTTCACACGTCACATCTTACATGACATGTACTGTAGCATTTAAAATGTATTATTTTCAATGAGAAAGCCATGGATTCAGTTTTATACCTAAAATGGGTGGTTTAAAGAACAAACACACTAATGAACAAACATTCACTAATTCATTCCATACACCAGAGTCCACATCGAATTGCCTACTTCACATGATAGTTGCTTTTTAATGGTTTTTTTTCCCTTAATCATGGCCTTATGGCTTTATTACAGTAAATAGGATATCAGCAGTGGTTATTATTATCAAGGAGGTGCAGGAGGTGTGTATGTGTGTGTGTGTGTGTGAACATACATACCCGCACATATAGAACCTTCTCCCCCAGGCGGTAGCAGCCTTTGGGTTGCTTCTCAACAAGGAACCTGGTGGGGCAGCTACAGGGGGGGTCCTCGATAATCTTTCTCACCTGGAACAGGTTACAAAGAGAGAGGCAGAAACCTCCAGAGGACAAATGGAATCCATAAAAACTAAACCTTAAACCACAGAAAATTCAAGTAGGATTAATCTGAGCAGAGAAAATGTACGTACAATGTCATCCAGGAGGCTGTGAGAGCCTATGCTCTTCCGGCCTGCAGATTTACAGCTGTGACGGGTCTGGGCCGTGGGTGAAGGGGCAGCTGGAGATGGAGGAGGGGGTGTAGCAGCGGGACCAGGGGTGGGTAATGTGGTAGAAGGGGCACTGCCGATAGATGCTGAGGTTTGGATTGGTGGGGGTGCTGAAAGTGGGGCTGAACTGGACGTGTTGGTAGTGATGGAGGAGGAACAGAAAGATGTTTGGGTTGAGGCTGTGGCTGTATTGGGGCTGGAGGCTGAGAGGGAGGACTGAGCAGAGGATAAGCTTATAGTAGATGTGTTG
>OMKZ01050406.1:0-11597 GCA_900302535.1 Neoniphon sammara | reverse complement strand
ACCAGGCAAATGATCAACCAGAGAGCTACATGGAACATAAACAGTGGTGATTTACTTAGCAGTCAAAGAACAACACCTCTGGCCCCCATGGCTCCGGCCCCTAATAGGCCTGACCAGAGAGAGAGGGAGAGGGGTATATGGAAAAAGAGAGGCAGAAAATTTTATGTATGGAGAGAAAGAAAGCAAGAGAGTGAGAGAGAGAGATGTTTAAAAAAAAATCAAAATAGAAAGTGGGCTGTCGCTTTTAAGCCATGTTCCTTGGCGCACCGTTGCTCTAATGATTAACGCCCAATCTCCGGTCTGCTTTCAGCACTTAAGAGCCACAGCGAAATAGAGACATAGAGGACAAGTCATCAAGGGACTTACAGTTGAAAGAGGCCCTACTCCCCTAATGCTGAAATGATATTTATTTAAGATTTAGTATAAATCCTCCACACTTGCGGACGTTGAAATCAGATCTCCATTTAAGAACGCTTTGCTGGCCACAACTTGTCCCGTTAAACAAACTCCAATCACTCAGCGAGCGAGACGGAGTGACATTTGTTTACTCCTCCATCCAGAAGAGATGAGCTCAATATAAACGAGTGTTAAAAGAATCCATTACTGCAGGCAGTAAACGTTGGAGTGCCTGGTTGGAGGCTGCTGGTAAATGTTGGGTTTTCAAGGTTACCTCTGTCTCTCTCTTTGCTTCCCGTCGTAAATTCAGCTGTTTGTTTAAAAGCAGTGGCTGGACTGCTGGCTGGTTTATCTCAGTTGAAGTGATATGCATGGCCACCCTTTGGTGTGTTTGTCTCTGTGTGTCTGCATGAGTGTGTGAGCCTCTGTAGAGCTCTGTATAGTGATGGGGCGAGTCCCACTGAGCCCTACCTCTGGGAAGTTTATTTGTTTGTCAGGGAATCAAACCTTTCATATTTACAGACCCTGCGCTTTCTTGTTTGCTGTTCCAACCCCTCCTTTCTCCGGCGGAGAAATTGCCTGAGTTCTCACCGATGAATCCTCCGAGAATGACACAAACAACTGTGGCGATAAAACAGGAGAGAGACAGGAATCGGTTAAGGGGTAGGGAGTTAACATTTGGCTGATGCCGGGGATGTTTGTCTCCTGAAGCTCCTCGCCGACACAGACGCATGCATACACACATATCCACAGTGCATGGTAGACGCAGAGCAATGGAAAAGCATGACTGGTATCACTGAATGCCTCTCACGAAAACATCAACACAAAGCATCCCGGGTAGCGTGGGGAATGAGGGACGGAAAACCCCCCGTGGAGGCACTAGATAAAAGAGATCTGTTGGCTGATTATCTTGCCGGTGGGAACGACCGGAGTGCTCTGTCTTCTATTGCCACTCTATTTTGTTTTGATGTCTCCTCTCTCTCTCTTCTTTTTTTTTTTTTTGGCTGGTATAAAGACAGTCAGGCGCACAAAAGCTGACAATAGCGGGGTTTGTCCTTGGCTCGGCCTCAGTTATGGTCCGAATGAGGCAGACAGAAACAGAGAGACAGGGAAAGCAGGTGCTTAAGATAAACTGGGAACATGAGGTACCATTCCTGGCCTTGAACCCCACCACACATACTATACATTGACTGCAAAAATGTCCATCTTAACAAGTCATTTCATTTGGTATTGAGTAAAATCAATGCTTAACACAAAAATAATTAAATGCCAATGGGGAAAGATATATTCATACTTTTCCAAAGCAAAGCAACTTCGTCCATCCATTTTCTTGAATCAAGTGTCATTTTCTTGATAGTAGCGGAATTACCTGTCTTATTCTATCTAGTTTCAAGACACTGATAAGAAAAGACGATTTTTTAAGACTGAATATAAGACCAAACAACTTGTTGAAGTGGATCTTTTTGAAGTGTTCCCTATTGATGGAGTCCTTGCTGTATCTCCCACTGGTCAAGGTACCAAGTTTGGTACCAAGGTACTAAATTTCTTTTTCAGTGCCAGTCTAGAGTCTGGCCTATAGAATCTGACAGGTTTGTTTTTTTTACAATTCACTGTATCCAAAGGCCAAATCTGTTATGATCAACTGCAGAGTTGAGATAAGGGTGGTGGAGGAGGGTAAAAAAAAATTTGAAGGAGAGTTGAGTTCTGAGCCAATGTCCACAGGAAATTCAACACATTGACCTGGATTGCACTGTGGATCCTGCAGCTGCCCAGAGCACTTAAGGACCACAAGGTCCCTCTTCCAAAGAAATGTCCTGCACCTATAGTTTTCCAAAATTCTCTGAAATTCTTTTTCCTAATATGGCAAGGTAAAGAGGAGAACTGCAACATCCAGCGACCCTCTCATCCCAGGGAACGGTCTGATCTTGACAGAGAAAATCTCCCCATTTTCCAGGGCCGAATACTGAGGGGAAGCTGTGAAATTAATGGCGCCCACTGTTCTTGAAAGCCACACTTAAGCTGCAGTACTAAATGTCAACTCTTTTTAGAGTCAAAATGCTGCTCCTTGTGGCTTTTAACTCGGGGAAGAAAGAAAATCAACAAGGCTCTCGCTTGCACTCGGATGACTGGTGGACAGGCTGAAGTGGGCCTGATGGTCTTGAATTAGGGGGCCAGCAAGATGCTTGAGTGACAGTGGAAAAAGCAGTTTGCCACATTCATTTAAGCCGCGACGATTGTAGCACGGGGGCTCTATCTAGTGATAACTCCCCACAATTTTGGCTTCGATCGCCCCATCTGCGCCTATCACGCCGGCTGTCAGAATAGCGTGAAAACGACGTTATCCTGGGCACATTTCTACCACTAATGGCTCCAAATGATTGCATGGCATGACAGTGGCCCTCTTTTTCCTTGATGGTGTTTGATTTACAGTGGTTGGCTGTGTGTTTGTGTGTGTGTGCGTGTGTGTGTGTGTGTGTGTGTGTGTGGGAGACAGGGAAGCGGGGGCGGTAGTCTACAGAAAACATATGTGATCAAAACTTCAGGCAGCAAGTAGCTTGGCGACATCCTGGCCTGGCACTCGACCCTGCACAGTGAACACGCCTCAATTCCTTTTTCTGTCACTCTCCGAAATGTCCCTCTGCGCTTCCTGTCATTTTTATCCCGTGTCACTCACTCAGGAATCGTCATCTTTCGCTCCCGATGATCTGAGAAGTGACTAACATGGGAAATGTGTTAACGTTCATCATCAGCTGAAAGGCAGCTCTCCGGGGAGCTGTGAATAAATATTTTGACTTTCTCTTGTATAAAATTGCATGTGTGTGTGTGTGTATGTGTGTGTGCTGATGTATGTGCAGTCATCACCCTTTCCTTCCATCATTGACACTGTAATTTTGTCTGAGCACCTCTCATATGTTTCGCAGACGTATAATGATGTCAACTGGGATGTGTGTGTGTGTATGTGTGTGTGTGTGTGTGTGTGTGTGTGGATGCATGTCAGGAGGTTGTTGCAGCATGAATCAAGCTGTTTATTCATCCCTCTCAGACTCCCATTCTGGTGATTGAGGCCTTTCACTAATGTTTACACTCTCAGGCCAGATGTTCCAGGAGTTAGAGATTTAACACTCACACACACACACACACACACACACACGCACAATGATGTAGAAGTGTGAGGTTTATGACTGAAGGGGAGTGAAAGAAGGCAAAGAACCAAGAGACCCAGATGTAGCCTCGCTCGTCCAGTGAATAGTAGCGACTGTCAAGGTGGTCTGCGGTCTTAAGGGTCATAAACTGCCCTTTACTCAATAGACCAGCTGGGACGCAGAGCTTCTCAATACCCAGTGCTGCACAAAGCCACCCAAAAACAAACAGCAATAAAACACAAGTCACTCAAAAGTATCTTTTCCCTTCATCCCCTCCTCCCTTTCTTCTCTGTCCTTTCTTCTCGTCCTCCTTCCCCCCTCGTTTCCTCCCTTGGTCTTCAGGTCCCGAATGCTCCAGGAACTTCACCTCCAATAGCGGCATCATAAAGTCCCCCGGCTTCCCGGAGAAGTACCCCAACAACCTGGACTGCACCTTCATGATCTTCGCCCCCAAGATGTCCGAGATCGTCTTGGAGTTCGAGAGCTTCGAGCTGGAGCCGGACACGACTCCGCCCACGGGCGTGTTCTGCCGCTACGACCGGCTGGAGATCTGGGATGGCTTCCCCGGAGGTGAGTGGCGAGCGGCAGCCAGCTCTCAAAAGTGTTATATCAAGGGGAATGGATTGTGATTGCAAAAGTTAAGTGAGGTTGAGTGAGGTTCTTTGCTGCAAGTGTAAATCAAGTCTACTTTCCTTTTAGCAAATATAAAGCTACACCAGTCACCTTGGATAAGGTTGTCGGATGAAAAGTAAACATGCTTGTTCAGTCTTCAAAGTACCAGAAAATATAAGTAACATTGTGTCAAGGTTGGTATAGGATAAAAGGAGCAGGGCCATAATTGAGATGTGAAAATGCATATTCTCCCATTGCTAAGAGATCCACTATGGAACCTGAACAATACACCCTGATTACTCTCCTATAGCGAGAAAGGGGGGGACGTGATGGGCTTTGGCTTCAGTTTGCAGTGTTTTGCCAGAGAAAGTGAATGGTTTGACTCAACGTGATTTCATTATGTGAGCCAGTTGGCTGACACCCCTAAACCAGGTCTGGTAGGGGTCCAGTAGTCAAACGTCATGAACAGTCATTGCTCAGTGCCAAACACTTCCTGAATGCTACAACCTCCCAACCCTTCCTTTCTCTGTGACAGGCTGCATTGTGTTGGAGACGTTGTGCGTGTGTCCGCTGGGACTTCTGGGTCTAGTCTAGGTTATGATATTTAAGTGGTTGCCGTTCCCAAGCCCTGCCGCATAATGGACACACTCCGATCTAAAAGGAAATGACTCAAAACGGAACTTCCTTTGGCACTTCCTCACGTTTCCCACCAGAGTGAAACATAAAATTGTGCTCATTGAATTTCAGCTTTAACCACCAGTCCATTGAGGTCCGACCTTTACTTAGCAGGAATGAACAAAGGCTTTACGGGCGGACACACCATGAAACATTGTCTCAAAACAGGATTCTCAAAGTCATCTAAAAATCAGAGAGAGAGAGAAATGCCAGTCCTCTCTGTCTCAAAGTCATCTAAAAATCAGAGAGAGACAGAGAGATGCCAGAGACAGCGGAGTATTCAAAGCAGCGCTTCCACAGCCTAGCCTGAGGCTTTGAACTCACCTTTGAAATCACCTCTTGAAGTTTTGAAATTTTCTGCCGGCTCTTCCAGCACAAAGGGTGCAGAAAAATATGAGGGCTTTCCCTTCTACTTAAAACTGAAACAATTTTATCCAGTAGTATTCAGCTCAGTGCACATCAGTATTCTCCGCACCAGCGTTCCCAGTGATAAGGTCAAAGTGTTGCAAATCACTGCGTCTTTTCGGGTGAGCTTACTTACAGTTCGATATTCTCTAAACTCACACCTCTATAGATTTGGAGCGCGCGGAGTTGACCTTTGATTCCTCATAGAGGTGTCAAAGCATTTCCATAACTTGTTTTTATGTTCTTTCCTAAAGGTGGAACACATTTGATTTTCTGAGATTTTGTGTTGATTAAGAATATTTGAAAAGGCCTTGAAAACAAAGAATATGTCAACTAAATAAATGCTTTTTTTATGCCATGATGGCAACATAACTGAAAGCATAACAGTAAACAGTAGATCAGGGATCTGCAAAGGAGACATTTCCTATTGTACAATCTGCTGAAAAACACATTTTCTGATTAAAATTCACTGACAATTTTAGGTACAGGACAAGAAAAGGACAAAAGACAGCAGTCTCTCAGTATCTATTGTGTCCAACACTGAGGCTTTTCATGGCAGAAAGTGGACCATGGCAACACTTTGGTCTGATGTGGCATCACACCCTTCAAGTGTTGCTGTGTGTGAGAGACAGCCTCATATAAAAATAAGCCATGGAAGGAAAATACTGTGTATTGGCCTTGCCAAGCCAGTACCTGTGGTGCCTGCTGGATCAATAGTGCATTAGCACAGAAGGCTGGAGGCACGCTAGCCTCCGGGGGGGATGCAGAGGTAGGAGATGGTCCAAGCAAATGCAGGCCTCCGTGAAACACCAGGGAGCCGCAACCCCCCCCGCTCAAAGCACACCCTGATGGTCAGGCAGTGTGGTGCAGCCCGGTCCCAACCCCCTTCTCTACTTCCTGCTCCCTCAGGAACGGAGAGACAAGCAGGACGCAGAGTTCATAGTGAGGTTCTTTAAAATTTCATAGCGCTGGGGAGTCATGCAGATAATCTGGGAGATGGCTTTTTTTTTGTTGTTCTGCCCAGGCCTTGGCAGGTTTAAAGGCACACACACACACTCATACATTAACACACACACACAAGGCACCTGTGTTATGAAGATTAATCTGAGCCATCACACCCCTGCCCTAAGTCCCCGCGGCCTGGCCTCCGCCTTTTATGTACGAGCCGGGCTGGAAGTGGCGTGTTTGGATGATAGGAGGCCACAGGGAGCCGGGCCTGTCACTCGCCACTGATCACAGCATTACTAATCACAGATAAGCTGCAGGTCCCTGGACCTGCTTAACATCTGCACACCGAAGAGCAGACCAACAGAGACACACACTCACAAATGCACAGAGGCATGGATCATAGCACACATCAGAGGCTTGGGCCAAGGTCATGGTGTACGCTCTCTCTATCTCTCTCTCTTTCTCCCCTTCCATTGTATTCTCGCTCTCCCCTACTATCGTCATCTGTTTTCTGCTCTCCACATCTTCCACCCTCCCGTTTTTCCCCTGCACCATCCATTCAGCCTGCTCAGTGGAACATGCCCCTCTTGTACATTTATTGCTCTGTGTCTTTCAACATTCCTCCCCTCCTTGTCTACCCAATCTCTGCCTGTTTGGCCTCCCTCACCAAACTTGCTCGGGCATGGCTGTGTCCGCCTCATCTCTGCACCGCATTTGAACAGAAAAAGAGGTGGGCGATCGGGGGGAGGAGGGTCTTAGGAATTTACGGGCAGCAAACAGACAGAAACCGTGACCTCCCCACACCACAAGTCCCTCTTCCGCCTTTCTCTTTTTGTGTTCAACGGACGAGCAAGCGTGGAATGTCAAGAGTCTTTTCCCACGCACGGTTACGGGGTTGGCCAGTGAAAATCTTCCCCTTGGCTGCAAAAAATGCAGCCGGCTCCATGCCTCACTGACACACTAGTTTTCTCACCTCCCTGAGGGGCAGTGAGGTGATTAGTAGTTAAACCCTTGTGTGACATGGCCATGACAAACAAATAAATACTCTTAGACTCAACTCAGCTCTGCCTCTATAACATGTATCCCTTTTCTCTCCCTTGCCTCTCTGTTTCTGTTTGCTTTTTTCCCCTCCAGTTGGTCCATACGTTGGGAGGTACTGTGGGCAGAACACCCCAGGAAGGATCATCTCCTACACAGGCATCCTGGCACTGACAATCAACACTGACAGCGCCATCGCTAAGGAGGGCTTCTCCGCCAACTTCACCGTCATCGAAAGGACCGTTCCCGAGGGTGAGCTGGCGCAAAGAGACAGAAAATCAGACGAGGGGGAGTGAGGGGGTGTAGAGTTAAAATCTCTTCAAGGCAGTCAGAGGTAGAGGTAAAAAGTGGCAGAATAGGGCAGATAGGCAGAAAATCTGTATCAGAGAATCAAAAGGAAATCAGACTCCGGAGAGGTCCGTTCCGTGGAAGGGAATTCAGATCAAATGAGATCAAAATTGAATAGAGTCAGGAGGGTTTGCAGAAAAGTTAGAAGGCAATAAACTGACCACCAGAGGAATATTATTAAGAGTGAGAATCAGAGCTTGTCTGCGATCGAAGCTGCACGTGATCCTACTTTTAACAAATTCCAACTCAGTGAACAGAGCTTGAGGCTTATTAAATAAACACCTCCCGCTGCTACATTTGGGGAATGTGTTACAAGGTGCAGGGCCCATGGTTTACAAGACCAACGTTTACACACTGAGGGGCCAGACAGGCTCCGGGAGGCAGCCTCCCCACCAGAAACCACCCCAACACACACCCACACACATATACACACCCCTAGGGCTTTTACACGCTGCTTCATCGTCATGGGGCTCGACCCTCCGACCCCAATTTGAGAAATGCTTGGCCTAAACATTTCATTAAGCAAGATGAGCACTGCTAAGGGTCGTAAATCTGTCCAAAGACCGGACCACCCCAGACACACACGCAACACACACATATGCACACACACATGCAGACACACACACACACGCTCAGTCCTTGGCAATTGAGATGGATTGCATAAAACAAATCTACTAATCATCTCCAAACGGATTTTTTCTTGCCTGTAGGGAAGACTTTGCATAATGACACATTCTGAATACACACACACAAACAAAATGAGATCCAACCCCTTCCTCCCCCTCCCCCTTTACACACACATGGTAATGAACACAGCGATGACTGTTGATGTCATTACTCCTTAGTTTCCTCTGAGTTACTTGAGTCCCTTTAATCACAGATCTGAGATCAGATTACCCAAATCCACGCCTCACATTCATCATTAAGAGGGATAGTGAAATATCTGACTCTTGATCTGTAAATACTTTAATTTACATGAGTTGCCTGGCCTTACATCACGGGCCAAGATGTATCTGAGAAAAAGAAAGAGCGAGAAAATCTCCAGTGTTTTTCTCTGCTCTTCCAGACTTGTACCACTTGAATCATTCATAATCCCCTTATGCATAATCCACAGAGGATTTTCTCGCTTCTGCATGGCAAGAGGAACAGTGCACTCTGGCTGAAAGCTGCTGATGAGAGGTGATAAGGCTTTGATGAAAAGAGGCCTTGTCTTTTGTCCTTAGCCGTTTTCTCTCTCTCTCTCACTCCGATCGCCCTCCCCACCCGTCCATCCACCCTCCCAGGCCCGCTATCTCCTCTGCTATCACCCCTGCTTTGCTTGGTAACCCTCATGATCAGATACCGTCTTTAACTGCAAACAAGCACCTCTTTGTATTTTTGCTGATTGCAATCCTGTAATCGAAATGATCTGAGTAGAAAAGTTTGACAAGAGCGGGTAGTCTTCTCAAAGAGAGGTGATGATGAGAAAGGAGAGGTGCGAGACAGATTTCTCAGCGTCACACTGAGACCGAGACACACACACACACACACACGTGCACATACGTGTGCAGTCGCGCATAGACAGTTTCAAGCATAAACACACACGCTGACCCAGTGACTGAGGTGTGTTAGCAGTGCGGCAGATGGGGAGACCATCTGTGTTAGCTCATAGGCAGCAGTCACATAGCAGTCCCTCACTGCTCCTCACCCTATGCCTTCTGTGTGTGTGTGTGTGTGTGTGTGTGTGTGTGTGTGCGTGTGTGTGCGAGAGACCATGTCCACACAGTCCACACAAGGCATTTTTACGTATTTGTGAGTGTGTTTGGCAGCGGCTTCTGGAATTTAGAGAAGCAGGCTTGTGACTGCAGGGTTGCTGGTTTGATTTCCCAGGACGATGTGTGTGAGCGAAGTGAAATAGCACGCTCCACTTCCTCAACAAATGCTGCCCAGATGTCCTTGGGCAAGGCAGCAAAAGACTGCACACTGGGTGTGAATGTATGTCAAAACACACCATCATGTTGTGGTGGTGGAGTTACACAACCCCTGCCCAGGTCAAAAGATCAGCTTTTCCTTTACCTCATGTCTCTTGTTTCGACCTTTACTGCTGCTCCATTTGTGGAAGACCTGGTCTGCCTGACCTCTGGGGGTTAGAGGGGCTGAACTCGAGCTGACCCTCCTCAGTCTCCAGCCATCCAGCTTGGGATGCCTCAAAACGCCTGTCCCCTGTCAACACAAACAAAAGAACCCACCCCCCATCCTGGGTGGCAGAGCTATTGAGTGTGATATACGGCCCCGAAATATAGACACTAAACGTACCTAAACTCCCCTGGGAGACCGAGTTGGGAAAAATATGTGCCGTTTGCAAAAAAGATAAACTGTCCACAAGGAGCTGATGGAAACAGATTCAGTCAGGGGGAAAAAATGAAAGCAAGGAACTGGGGAGAGAGAGTCGCTTTAATGCCTAATACAATTTTTTTCATGCAGGCGTAAACTTAGCACCACGCTGAATGTTTCATGAAGAAAGTTTTACCTCTTAATGTAGAACACTTCCATCATAGTTCCATTAAAGCGCAGAGAGAAAAGGAGAAGGGATTTACTGAGGCGTCGGTGATGTGCTTTTTATTCCGGCCACCCGAGCTGAGTGCCCCGTCGCGCGGCGTCCGACTCCCCGGAGACGAGCTCTGATTCTTGGGGACACTGAAAGCACAACCGGTGCTTTCAGGACTCTGAATTAAACTAACATCTTTTTACTTCCTCCCTCCTCTACTCTCTGTTTCTCCTCTCCCTTTCCTTTCTCAGACTTTGACTGTACCGATCCGTTGGGAATGGAGTCGGGAGAGATAATGTCGGACCAGATCTTAGCCTCGTCCCAGTACAACCCCAGCTGGTCCCCAGAGCGGTCCAGACTCAACTACTATGAAAACGCCTGGACGCCAGCAGAGGACTCCAACAAGGAATGGATACAGGTACGACACCATCAACAGCTGTCATTTCACCTGCTTTAGAAAGGTCTTCGTGTATTGGAAGCCTTTAGACCAAGAATTAAAAGATTTCAATTGCCTCTGGCTTGTGGCTCAAGTTGTAACTGAGAACATATGGATGTTTTGGAGTAAGAAATAGGCAACAAAAGTGGTAATCCTCAGACATTTTTGGCTGCATCTTTGGTGTTAAGCATTGAGAGCTATGGTGTTTCTGCACTGCACTTCCCAGAGATCATTCTTCAGTTAAACAGTGTTTCCACTATTGCAACATCCTTCTCCTTGGATTTTCTGTTCATGAAGATTGAGTCTCTGTAGGCGGCTCTCTTTTTTTTGTCTTCCCAGACAAAGAAAAGCTGACTACCCACTTCTTCTGTTTTTTTTTCTTATTCCAAACAAAATGCTGTTGCTAGAACCAGAAAGTGATTCCTGTCCTGTGCACCAGAGTATTTTTCCCAGTATAGACCTACTAGATGCTGTAAAAGCTGTCATGAACTGGATATAAGCTGAGTCAATAGTGTGTTAAATAGAGGTTAGCAAAACAGACATTTATTTAAATGAAAATGTCACAGATTACTGCCGCACTAGTGGTTTGAGCCACACAGACGAAAGGTATATATCCACAATCATCCATAGCAGGAAAAGTAAACAAACTCCATGCAGTATGTTACTGGAGGTGAGTCATAGTCTGAGGGTGGATTAGAAGTGACTACTGCCTGCCTCACCACAGCGGGACTGCTCTGTGCTTGTCCTTCGGTTTCGGGTGCAGTTTCTTTATAACACCTCAATGAGATCGAGCAATTCTGATGATGAATGCTGGCCTCCTGCTGGACCTCAGGGCAGCGGAGTCCAGACTTTGCAAAAATTGCCTCGGTCCAACTCTCTCTGTCACTATCTGCCTTTCTGTCTCGGCCTATCTCTCCCTCTGTCTTCCTCTTCTACCTGAAAATCCCCCTCCCCACCCCCCCTGCGTGTGTGACAGCGGGCTCGGCTGCACTGGCTGCCTCTGGGGACGCTGGGCATTAGTCCAGACATCCTGCCCAGCCACACACACACACACACACACCATTTCCCA
>OMKZ01050402.1:23796-47781 GCA_900302535.1 Neoniphon sammara | reverse complement strand
GAAAATATATAAAAAAAAAAAAAAGAAAATCCCTCTTCACTTAGTGGACCGACGCCTTCTCTCTTAACCTCGCTGTTTGAGTCAATCTCCTCTTATTAAAAATTCTCTCCCCCAGCGCTTTCTCTCTCACTGTTTTTCTCTCTCTCTTTCTCGATTTATTTACTGCTTTAAATTCCCATTCATTCGTCCATTATTTAGCAATCAATCAATCAATCAATCTATCTATCTATCTATCTATCTATCTATCTATCTATCTATCTATCTATCTTTTAGTTTATTTACATGCATGTTCATTCACGCTCATGAATAAGTGAATGAATGAATGAATGAATGAATGAATGAATGAATATGTACGGTGCTTCTCTTTTCTTTCATATGTAGCAGATTATTCTGGCATGCAACCTGATAAGCTTTATCACATGTTCAAGGTTACTGACAAAATTCAGTAGGGATTAAATTCCTTTTGAAGTCATCAGCGAAGCAGTGCAGTAGAATATCAAACTAAGTGCACTAAGGTAGTCTGATTACTTTCTCCTGGAGAGCAAAACATGCCATGAAATAATTTTTTCAATTCACACACTCAAGTATTGAAGTTGGGGGGCCCTGTTTGAGCTAGCATTACTTAACATTATGAAATAAGTTTATTTTAGCTTTAACTTATCCAAGCAAAGTTGTCAGCTACTCAATATAAGCCTTCTACTGCTGACTGCTAAGCCAAAATAGTTTAAAGGTGAAGTGCCTTGCTTAATGGCACATCCCTTTTTCACCTGCTCACTTTTTCCCAGTGTGTCTGGGGTTTCAAACTAACATCCTCCAGGTCACAAGGTACTTTCACCCCGTCATTTTCATGTCTTTCATTTCCTTGCAAACATTTTTTCCAAACAACTTTTTCAGACATATGTTGCCAAAAATAACAAGTTTGATGTTTGACTTACACATTTCTTTTTTAAAATCAGATGATTTCTTTTATGTTACATGTCCTCTGTGACTCCGAACCCTAGCCCTTGCTCGATGTCGGCTATAACATCACTGACCAGGAAGGATTTGTCTTTGGGTGAATGATAAATGTCTTTTTGCCTTAAAGAAAAAGTAAAGGTGAACCTGGGTACATCCCTTGATGAGTGCTGGACTAAAGCAGAAATCACTATGTAGAAAAGTAACTCATTTTCAAAAGTACTTACTTGTTGCATGTATGGTTTTCACTGTAAACAGGCAACATGACTGACATTTATTGTGTTTATCATTTGTTGTCTGACTGTTACCAGGGCTTTGAGTGCTTTAATCAGACAAAAAATCAGACATGTTTTCCAATCACCAGACACACCCTGAAATTCCTATTGCCACACTGATGCTAAATACTGAGACAGAGAGGGAGACATGTCTTATACAAACTTACACATTGTGTTCCTTACACTGAAACAAAGAAAAGTCCATATAGTCATTCAATCTGGACTGAAACTCTTGTTTTCCTCAAATAAGTAAAAATGGGGTGAGATAATGTAACTTATTTGTTGTGCAGTTTCACTTGTTTCAAGAATTTTCTGGAAGGGAACAAGACAGGTCAAGAGAACAGCAATAAATGTAATGGGAACCCAGAAAATGTCCCTTGATTCAAGAAAATTCTTTAAACAAGTTGTTGCACTGAAAGCAAAAGAAATAATCTGAGCCTATACACAGATATTTTTTTTCATTATAAACTTCAAAGTCAATAACTAAATAACGTATGCTGAACTTCTGCTCAGAAAATAAATATCATAGAATATAATTCTGATAGTAATTTCAGCATGAAAAGGGGTTGTTGGATAAACTGTTGAAAGCAGGAGTGGTAGACAGCTTCCAGATAGGAATCTGCAGATAAGTCACTAAAAGCCCCGGGCTGAATGAGCTGTTTTCTTTCTCCACAAGCAGAGTTCCAAGATAATTTCATTTGATCATATCTGCTTGAGTTAAGTGAGTAAATGAGTGAATGACAAAATGAAGAAATGAAGAAAAGAGGCAAAAAGATAGAAAGTAGCCGGGTATTCCAAAATGTATAAGAATGACTATTCTAACCAGAGGTTTCACGCTCAACACTGCCTTCTCCTCACTTAGTCACAGCACAGGATATTTATACAAATCAAACACTAAGAGGAAAATGCCCTTTATGAATACCTGGGATAAATTCTTATGAAAACAGGGAACCATGGCCTTAATGTCTATTTGGGAGACCGTGATATGTCAAAGCTCTTTCACACAGGGACTCTGTTCCAAAAATGTTCCAGCATGCGGTGGAGTGTTAACTGGAGCAAAACAGTTTTTCCTCAAAATTCGCAATTCCAGTGATCTTCTGGCTTGAGACCGAGTGAAATTTGCGGGAATGTTCCAGCAGAGTGGCAGTGTGAATGCGCCCCCAAAAGATTCATGGACATAAGGTTACCATGTCAAGAATACAGACAGTGTGATGAAAGATGCTTTTGCATATAAATGAGAACCACAACAGACTCAGCTGACATGAAACTATACTGCGACTTGGATTTGAAGATGGACAATTCAGGGACAACTTCCTTTAAAGGAGATGGTCTACAAAGGTGTGGTCTTCAGAGGATTGAAGACTTGGCCTCCTAGCTAGCTAACAGTTGGTAATTGGAGCAGGTTCCTGAGGATTCCCCCTCACTTCATTGAGGGTTTCTGCCACTATAGCCACATGAAATGAAACAGCTGCTGAAAATTACTTCACAGTAAAAAGTTGATGGTCAAAATTAGATGTACCCAAAATTTCAAAGTTTTTAATCATTTTAATCACTAGTTAACTTGTAGTCATGCTAGCTGTTTCGGTAGCAGTTATGCTACTTTGGCTAATGCAAAAACATGAAATTAGGCTCCAGTTTCATCTTTTTATTTTAGGCTATTTATTCTAAATTAAATTAAACATCTTACTTTGGAAAGAAACTGTGTAGACTCAGTGATCCTTCCTGCCCTGTCCACAGCAAGTTTCAGGTGAGCAGCTGAAATAGTGGCAAGCTTCTGCAATTAAGAATAACCAGCTTCAATAAATCTCCTTCATGCCTACAGCAATAAGATTAGTCAATGAACAAGACACCAGTTGACAATTCACACAAGTAGTTCTTTTTCCAGCGTTATATGCAATATAAGTCCAAGCTAATTGAGAGGACTGCTACACTTTATGTATATACTGTATACACCTTTTTTGCAGTTTTATCTATTTATATTATACTGACTATATTACTGGTATCTGGGCTCTGTGAATGTACTGGGCAATACTGAATCCTGTTTCATGTTTTGTCCTCTAGGATTTTACTTGAATAGGAGACATGTCTGGAAATTGGTCAGATTTGAAAATAAGAGTGCTACTATCAATATGTGCAGAGTCAGAGGCAGAACTGCTGTGTAATGTGCTGCAATCTCTGTGTTAAAGTGGTTTAAATGTTTGGGAGGAGGTCACAGGGGTCAAGAAGGTCAGGTGTGCATGGATGCCTAATCAGTGAAATTAGGCTCCATGATGTCATGTTAACAATCCACCATTAGTGGATGCTGGAATGCTAATGCAAGATGGGAAAGAAGGTATTCTCCCTCTGCTCTTCCCCTCTACCTCTCCTCTCCTCTCCTGTTACTCAATCACCTGTTTTCATATCATAATTAAACTATCAGACAGACAGCTGCTGTGGCACATTACTGTATGTGTGCAGCTGATCTTAATAAATGAGTATAACCTGATTAGAGGAAAGGAGGTACTGTGTTCACTTGGTACATATCAAAAGGCCTCTGTACAGAGCTGGTCAGGAGGCCCGTATCGTGTCGATGACATCATATCTAAAAGCCCCTGAAAACAGATCATAGCCAGTCTCACAGTTTCACTATCTGAAAATTACCACCATTTCTTGTCCTTTAGTTTGCTGGATCTGACTCACCGAGTCACTGAGTTTCTTGCAGGAAAACACACCCATGCCCTCACACAACAACACACACATACCACACAATATGCATAGCATGCAATCACACAGAACTCCTGCAGGAACAGTTTTTCTATTCCTAATTACTTTTTCTAGTCACTCTGATTACATCTTTCATGCCTGAATACTCAAATCTTTCACGTGGTGAATAAAACATTTAATGAAAATGGAAATCGTAAATCTTTCAAATCTATTTTTGCCAGAGGGGTTAAAATATTACAGTTCAAAAGCAGCAGTTGCACATGTTTGGTACAAGTCCTGTTAAAGTTTGGATGATAAAAGCCACCACATTTGCAGAGCTTACGCTTCCACATACCCCTGTGAACCCATCATTTTCCCTTCTTGTTCTTTATGAGCTCTGTGTGAAAGTTTTTATTCAGTGACACTTGTGGTCTTGTGTCTTTTTTATGTGGACCCTGGCTGCAAGGCAAGATTCCCATTGGGGAAACAATAAAGTGTCAAATTCAGTTAACTGCTCTGAATCTTAGTACAAGCGTCTATTCCTTTAACTGAGCAAAGAATGGGCAGTTTTTCAGGATTTTGTTTTTTTATAGCATGTAGATGGCTTAAAGAGTAAGCCGAAGCAGAGAGCAGAGGATGCAGGCAGCAGAGTTGTAGTTCAGACAGCGAGCAGTGATTCAGATCCAGAACATTGTTGCTCTGTGCGTGCTGACCCAGCTAACCACTCTGTGGGACAAACAGGAAGCCATTTATCCAGGGCCAAATTTCCCAAAAGCATCTTAGCTGTAAGATTGTCTTTGTTCTTTTGTAAGCCAAGAGACAAAGATGATTTTAGCACGAAATTGATTTTTTGGACACTCGGCCCAGGCCAGTTATGTAAACGATAACAACAACTTAGCTCCAGTGTCATGGGTTGGAGACTAACAAATTATATCAAGTGAGGATATAGCACCATATTAAATCTTGGCACAAACATGACAAAGAAAAATGATCAGGTGACAGATACTTGTTTATACAGTGCTTAATTACGTTGGATCAGAAAAAAATGTATGAGAAATAAAGCAATTTATTTATTTAAAAATATCAACAAAACATTTTACATAACTGGAAGTGACTTGGCAGTAGCAGTAAATGATGACATTCACATGATTATAATGACCGTCAATTAATTTTTCAGTCATTTTCAAATAATGTCGAGGCCCAAATGATTAAAAAGAATAACAGAAATGAGTTGTCCATTATGTTAATGGCACCGATTACTGTTTGAACCACCGATCTGCAATGAATGTTAAAGTAACCTTTCCCATCCTGGCTCTCATTAGAAATTAGGTCAAATGAACAGAAGGGGAAATTAGAGTTGTCTAAATAACAATGGTCTACATTTCTCTGTCTGAGGAACCAGTCACTATAGGCCTCATTTCCCAGATGTACTAGCTTCCTACATGGACATTTCCTGCACTGTGTGTGTGTGCGTGTATGTGTGTATATACATGTTTCATGTCACGAAAAGGGTGGCTTCTATTTTGATTATGTTAAAAAGCGAGGACGAATCAATAATCAACCCATTTCCTTGAATAAACACTTAGCAGCGTCATCTGGGTCACAACATAGAAACACAAAGCTCTGATACAGAAGAACATGAAGTCTCCTCTAGTCTCTGCTACTTTCTTGTGTTTGGAATAGTGTGCAGAAACACTCAAAGCTTTAATAAGATGAATCTCTTTCAATGCAAAATATATAAGCAAGTTATTAAGTCAAGTACTACATCTTCCAATATAATTTATTAAACTGTTGGAAATGGATCAGTTGGTGTTATCATTTTACTTGTTTCCAATTCTATTGTCAATATGTCAAAAATTTTCTTGAATTAAGTGGCACTTCAGTTTCAAGATACTGGCACTTGTTTTTAGAAAATTCCTGAAACAAATGAAACTTTACAGGAAACAAGTTTAGCTTTTGAGGCTATTTTGGCCTCTCTCTCATGTTATCAGGTATGGTAACAGGAATACTGTCAGCCCATTAGGGTTCAGGGCAGGGCTACACCAGCTGTTCTTAACTTCTTAGCTAAGTTGGAACATACATTCACACCAGAGTCTTAGTAGCTACAAGTTAGTTGACTAAGAAGCAACTTAATTTGGCTGCACCATATGTTCTTAACACAAGTCTTAGTAAGTCTCTCCATAAAGTAATCTGTAGTCGCTTAATATTACATCTACCTAGGTAAATCCAACCTGTCCTTCAAATTTGCAAACAGAAAGTACTAAACAAGTCCACAACCTCTGGAGCCTATTGACCTTTTTCACAATGGTCATTGTGACATGAATAGCAGGTAAACACAGGTGTTACTAATGACATTAATGAAGGTTCTGTTCCATTTAACAGAGCCAGGGTCCTGCTGTTGTTCATGCTGGCTCACTGGAAAGACTCTGCTACACTGCAATGGAACAGAACCTTCATTAATGTCATTAGTAACACCTGTGTTTACCTGCTATTTCAGGTCAAAATTTTGTCTTTATAATTTACCTTTGTCCAGTGTATCCCTAACAGTATTTTCACACTCTATAAAACTGCCTGAAATGTTGATATCGTTTTGACCCAAATAATAACTAACAAAATATGTTTTTAATGCTTTTAAATGTAGCAGTCTTCATTATGACCTCTTAAAATGGTGACAGGCATAAATGTTAATGTCATCAAGTCCAAAGGGTGGAATCTGTCTCCCAAAACTCATTGCTGAAAATGAGGATGGGGTTCATCATTTTCAGTGTGCTGGCTGATAAAATCAAATTGTTTTTTAACATGAACACAACTAAGATGTGTTTGTTCAAAACATCCTACACTGAATTTAGCTGAATCAATCCTCTTCATTAATGGTCCTGTATGCACCATTAATTAGTGCAAAAAGCAAAGTGTAAAAAAACAAAAACCAAGATCACAAACCATCAACACATCACTGCTGTCTATGAAGACCCACATGATGCTCTGACAATCAATGACTGAGTATTATCCATTTCCAATGTCGATCCATGTATTAGAACATATGAACATCATTACTTGCATTTTTTTGTTTTTATTGCATGAATTCAAAGACAAGGTCTGTTATGCGCAACATAAAGTTTCATTGCATTACGGGTCTGAAGTGGAAATGCATAACCATCAAGTAGGATAAATCTGTCAACAACAGCAAACAGCATCTGTCATCAAGTCAATGGGGTTAAAAACAATTTCACTAAAAAAATCACAGTGAAAGAGTGCTATGACACTGTTAAACATGGTGTGAAACAGTCAGAAAATCCTTTGGGAAGTGATGTATGGAAGTTAACATCGTTCCAATCATGTTGCTTGTTGGGCCAGATCCACTGCATTCAATCTGGAGAAGAACACTCCCAGTGCAGCGCTCAGTCTCGCAGCAGGGAAGGAGCTGATATGTCAAAATTGGAGAATCTATTACACTCGTATGGACTGGCAAATACGACTATAGGTGTAAGAATCCAAACTATCACTTTAACTCCACTGACTTGCATTAACATTCCTACTAACAACTTCTGCTTAAATCTTTGAACAGCCAAGGTTACTGTGAACTCGTAAATAACAGAAAACAACACATAAGCAATCCAGTATTTTGCAATGTTGAAGATTCACAGTTTCAGACGCTGTACAATGTTTTTTTATTTATTTATATAGTTTCCACTGGACTAACATGACACACTGTAGGTAATTCTAACTACTGGACTTAAAATGTTAAAAACACTGGACAGCAAAATACAATGTAAATAGTATTATATAGCCTCCAAGTTTGTCATTTATCTTAAGAAACCAGTATACCAAGGGACACTGTTTTACCATGAAGTGGACTCACATGTGCATTACAGTTTTGTTCAAATGTTAAAAAAAAGAAAAGAAAATCATATCTGAACTCCATTAAAATGTGCTAAAATGATAAAAACACAACTTGTGCTATTCACTCCTTGGTTACATTTTGCTATCTGTTCCTTACTGATCATAGTTGGCACGTTCCATGTGATCGGTGACATGAAAAAAGTTGATCACCACTGTTCTACACAGAACTAGAATACAGCCAATAAAGCCACATCTACTTTGAAAGTGTCCTAGTCAGTCTTTAGTCAGGATTTAATTGGTGTTGCACTGGTATGATGGAAATACATTGCATTATACCAATGCAATTAACAAATCAAAGCAGTGATATGAACAACCCAAACCACTGAACTGAAACAAGTAAAATTACGCAGTTTGATCACAGTTAAGACATTTTATGACAAATGCTCTAACAGAGTTTTACATTATAGATGGTTAGATACTAGTAGAGCACAGCAGAAACAGTTTCACCAACATTTTTGGATTTCAGCTGCATATTGTGTTGTCTTCCTCTGAATCTTTTGAAGATGAGCCTACATGTGATCCTTTGGTCCTTTTGTTGAAGGGATTCCCGGCACTTTTAAATTTTCATGTTATTCTCAATCACCAGGAAATGTCATGGAGCAGTAAACATTTCTGAAATGGCACTGCAGTAAATTAAAACACTGTCAGCAATGTTAGCATTCCTCATTGAAACCAATGAGCTAACTTGCAGCTATCAGAATCAGTTGTCTTCTGAGAAATGCTAACAATCCTAACAACCTCTTTTTGGAGTAACTTTCTTTTCTCCTGCAAGGTGCTGGTGAAACAAAATAACAAACTAAAATTCATATGATATCCCTTTAAGAAAACTGCTAGACAAAACAGCTAACTGTTTATCTGAAGAAAGAACAAAATACAGCCACACGGTTCAGACCTACAGTGCAGAGACGTGACTGAGTTATGGAGCTGGCAGGCTGCAGATGTACTACGGTAATCCCAGGAAGGTGGGGTGCGGAGAGCCCTCGCTGCCCCCAGATGGTGCATCGAGCTCAGGCAGCATAGCAGGCAGACTCCCCTAAATCTTTCACAACTACCACGGTCCTCCATGACATAAGTGGTGCTGTGTATTCTGTTCTCTTGACATTGTGAGAGGGGGCATATGGGACTTCCTCTTTTGGACAGTCTTGTCCGTGTCCCATCTCCATACCATGCTCCGCTCTGTCCAATCCCCTTCCTTTCGGGGCCCTTCCAGCCAGTTAGAAGCCTCATGGCACTAGGAGTAAATGGTGATGACCTCCCGACCTCCTCCGCGGACCAATAGGACACGATCAAGACCCTCCATTAGAACCTCCAAGAACTCCATATCTGAGAGACACATTCTGGTTAAGGAAATACACCAGACACAGACCGGTCTCACTCCCAACTCATGAAATATGGCTGCTTGAGCAGGAGCCCTAAGTGTAAGAGGTTAGATGCTGAAAGTAGCCTTGGGGTCTTGATTTGACACTCAGGGAAGTGGACCATGTGGCCTCTATCAGGTTTAGTCAGGAAGCCATTTTTCAAAAAGGTTGCTAAAACAGTCTTGATGTAAACCCTCACCCAGCCATTACCCTAACCTTAAAAGGAATATTCCAATGTTTTGGGCAAAATACCCTTTTTCTCACTTACCCAGACTGAGACAAGATGTTTGATACCATTTTCACCTCTGTACGCGCACTGGTTCAGTTCCTATGGTTAGCATTTTGTGTTAGCTTAGCATAAAGACTTGAAGTCTACAGGAGTCATTAGCCTAGCTCCGACTCAGTGAAAAAATAAACCTTACAGCAGCTTGCAAGCTGTCTTATTTACACAATGTATCATGTGTATTTGAAATACAGGTCTTGGATTTTTTTAAAAAAAACAGTTGTCATTTTAGGAGAAGTTAGATGGTAGAACTATATCTGCTGATCATCTAATTTCTCTTAAAATGACTCGTTTTTAACATGTATTTCAAATACACTTCTCCTAACTTCTCCTAAAACTACTTGTTTAAAAAAAAAAAAAAAAAAAAAAAACAATTCCAAGACGTGTATTTCATTACGGCTAAGGCTAATGACTCCTGTAAATTTCAAGTCTTTGTGCTAAGCTAATACAAAATGCTAACCATAGCAATGGAACCAGTGGACGTACAGGGGTGAAAATGATATCGAACATCTTGTCTCAGTCTGGCTAAGTCAGAGAAAGGGTGTTTTACCCAAAACATTAGAGTATTCCTTCAATCATATGGACATATCTTGCCCAGAGCTTTAGTGGGATTCATAATAGTGCCTCCTAACTAAACAACCAACTAAATCCTCATAAATATACATGCACTTTTTTACTTTACAATGTGGGTTTTACGTCACAAATCTTTTCCTAAAACATAGTACCAAAAACAGATTTATTTGGCTGTGCTCAGCATTTATTTCACTTTTACTCATGACTGTCTGACTGACTTGATTTGATTGAATGATTTAATAAGGATACAGTTCTCATCTCCTTCCTTGTTCTTTGGGGGTCCTGGCATGTTGAGCAAGACCAGCTGTGAATTCTGGGATTTGTTGACCACTGCTTCATTCAACTTCACCGCTGTGTGCATCCTCCGCACATTGGACTGGTTGCTACATGAAAGCACAAACATAAATAGGTGTTTCTAGCAACATCAGAGGTAGAATATCAGTGTAGTACTTTTGGAACAATCCAGAAGATTTAGGTAGAGATGGAATGATTGGGAATTTGATGATCTCATGGGCAAATGGAGCATATTCAGCTTCCATTATGCAAGCAACACTGGAAGAGATCTAGTTACTGTCGGTCATCATGCACCTTCAGGATCCTTGAAGATCTCATGCAAATTGACAGACTATCTAGCTTCACACGTGCATGCCATCAGAGAGATGAGGATGTCTCACACACACACATACACACATGCATGCAAGTACACACAAACGCACACACACACACGCACTAAGTACATGCACATGCAAACAAAGGTGGAAGGAAAATTGACTTACAGATTCTCCCATTCTCTAGAATGAGGGAACAAAAAGCAACACATCCATGATTAATGTGATAATTTTCTTTGTCTTAGTCAGCTAATCAGGCAACTCCTGGCTTAGTGCCTAAGCCAGTTTGTTTTTGGCATTTACTTGAATAAATTATCTAGAGTGGGGGTTATGTTTTCCTTAAAAAATATACACACTTCTGTCATCACACAATATTTAAAAATTATTAAACCATTATTAATATGCGTGCATGGTATGGTCATTTTGTATGATCTAAAGGCTTTCTTGTGGACTCATTTTCTTCCTACAGTCATATGGAATGTTTTGATTTTTTATCTCATGTTCTGTACTGAATATTTGTGAAGATATAGTATGAGAGACAAAACAAAAATCATGACAAACGATGCATTTAAGCAGGACAACCCTAGCAAACAAAAGGAGTTTATGACCAATATAGTTCTGAAATTCCTGAGATGAAGTGGGTGCAGAGAGTGGACTGGATCCAAAACCCATTTAGCTACATACTGTGATAATAATGGATAATAGATAACAATGGATTTCTTTACACTGTCAGTACTTTTACTTACGGTCTCATGTTGAAGATGTCTTTCACCCCCACATTGCCCTCCCTGTTCTTGGTCCTCTCGTTGACCAGTTTGTCTTTGGTCCAGGTCATGTGGACGTTTTCTGGTGAGGTGGCCGGGGACTTGTCATTCAAGGCTGAATGAGATGCTGTATTGCGGTCATGGATCAGCTGGGCCTAATGGAAGGCAGGACAGGAATAATGTCAGTGGTGAAAAGACAGAGTTTGGCCATTATAGTTTCCAGTGGCAGCCATGTTACGCCACAATCCTGCTCTTGGGAATCCTGAAACATATCGCATCTCAAGCTAAAACACTGGGCACCTATCCATCGCATTTACAGTAGGCATTTAACCAAATTCAACTAGAGAAGAGCAGCAAAGGGCAGTCTCTTTCCATGTATGGTTATGTATTGCTACAGGTGCAGGAAAGGACTGGTCCTGCATTTGCTTCTCCCAGAAATAAAGCTAAATGATTCTAATTTCTGATCAGTAGAAATTTTTTTTTAACATGGCTGGAGATATGATCACAGTGGAAAAATACAAACACAGGCAAACATGGAGGCCGTTGCAATGTTTCATCCCTTCAGAGTCATGATAGAAGATGAAAAGGTGAAAGGAAGGGAAATCTGGCGGATGTTTTTTAGGGCAGTCCAAAGCAGTCAGGTGAGAGCCAGAGGTGACGGCACATGGACGCAGAGGTAAGATAGGTTTGTTACTTTTCCATAGGAGTCGAATGGACAGGAAGAGCACTTCCTATTCTGTTGTAATGGTCTCATTAGGATGTCCATCATGAATTGTAACATTGTCATAGAAACATAATTTCACACAAGAAAAATGCAGGATACTCATACAGTGCCATGTTTTTCTGTTACATTTCAATCGGCTTACTTTTTTTTTATCATCAAAAATTCAGTGGAAGCTGATTGCAATGTAGCAGAAAAAAATGTCCATGTTTTTATTTTGACTGACTGATTTTATTTTCATTTTTATCATAAGGTAAAACTCTGAAGCATTCCATCCTTCTGAGCATCTGTGATTCTCATGATGTCCAATCTTGGTTGTTTGGTTGGTTGTTTTTCTCTTATTAAATCTTCTATTTTGCTTTTTTCCCAGTTGTTTACTCCATCATCATTTTCGTGATAAAAATGTAAATAAGCTGATTTTAATGACATGATGAGTTATTGCTAAAAAAGGCCTCCTGATTACCAAGCATGCACGTATGCTCGGCATGAACGGGAGACAAACGAAAACAGATTGATGAAGTTTTAACCTAAGTAGCATGAGGCAAAGATTGATTATCTCCAGCTGAAATTTTGCAATTTGAGCAAGAAATCTGTACGACATACTAGATCAAATGCTTTACTATGTTTAATATTCCCCCTTATACAGTGGGAAGTATATCCACTGGGTATTTGTGAATAATAACACTGACCAAGAATTTAAAAGTACCATGCTTGAAGCATTGATCCAAATAATCTACACTGCCTCATTTTTAAACCTCTCCTTTCAAAGAAGAGATCAAGACAGATGTTGACCAAAACCAATAATCATAATGGCTGGAAGAAGTCATGTGATCAAGCTCATCCAAATGAAGCCCACTGGTTACTACAAGCGTCTGCAAGTCTAACAGCTGCTGTTAAAGCTGTGGTGCCGCTTAATGAGACAGATAAGAGATCGAGTTGGGACATGCCAAATCACAAATAGAATACTTCTCATCTCAGACATTAGTGGGATATTTGTGTGAATTTATAGGTATGGGGAATTGGTAAATGTCTTCCTCTGGTGGCAGCTTTTGGTAGTTGTGGCTTTGGCCTGGTCAGCATCTACAGGAAGGGGTGGATGTAGGGAAGGAGGCAAATTCGAGATATCTAAGAACTGGAGCTAAACAGATAATCAAGATGAAGACGGTGCCATCATCAGGACTTGAACAGCTCAGCTTCTGATGACAGCACTGTCCCAAATGTCCCAGTTGCCATGCGCTGACCCTGGGCCATGATGAAGATAAAGGATGGAGCAATGGGTGGATGGAGCGATGGATGGATGGAGCAATGGCATCATGATCAGCTACTAAGGGGTGTCTGGGTTGCCGTGGCTACCTCATCGACCGGTATGCATATCCTGGGGACCTGCAGGGTGTTGGAGGAAGCGATGTCAATGATCGACGACCTCTTCCTGGTAACGGAGCCACGTGATTCGTCCGTGATGCTCTGAATCTGAGCCCGGCGTCCAATCACAACGCAAGCATTAAGTCAGGGGAAGAGGTCAAAGGTCAGCAACAGCAAAACAGGCCGGGGGGAGGCCACAGACCACGTCAAAAAGTGGTTATGAGTGCGAAAGGGAAGGCACATTGATTTCTTGTTGTATTTTTATATTATACAGTGCAGTTGAGTTTGTTATAGTGCATGTACTAAATACTTATGTTTTAAAATTATGTTTAACGTCTGTTATAGTGTGTTGTACTTCAAAAGGTGTTATGATGCTGAAAACAATTTGTTCTATTTTTTTTATATCATTTTACAGCTGTTTACATACATTCATACATTGTGCCTCATGTTCCACAGTGCTTTTTGTGATCGTGTGAGTGCTACTGTACCTCTCTCTCCCTCTCAGTGCGGGACAGCTGCATCTGCTTGAGCATCTGGGACCTCTGTTCCATCACCAGGGTCTTCTCATAGGTGAAGGCTGAGATATCGCTCCCATGCTAGAGGGAGGACAAGAGTTTGCAGAAAGTTTCACACATAGTGTATTTGGAAATATTGTCATTTTTTGACTGTAGCCAATGTTCTCATCATGTTATAATAAGTAACCAAGTGGGGTCTTGCTCAAGGATACTTTGACATACAGTAGACTGCGATTGGACATCAGACCTCTACAACCACAATTCCAAACTCTTACCCCATCCAGTACATGTCCACTAAATAGATTTATCAACGAATCAAACCAAACCTAGAATTCCATTAACTGAAGGAGGGGATGAAAGAAGCCATTCATAAACTGATTGATTGGATGGATTGAAGAATCTCACCATCTCCACCACCTCCACCTCGGCATCCAGACGTAGATGGTAGAGGAACATCTGGAGATCTTTTTTCATCTGGATGGAGTTGTCATCAATCTGGGCCACCGTGAAGATGCGCATTTTACATTTCCTCCATACCTAGAGGTGGAGTGGGGGATGTAAGTGGTTGTTTAATATATTGGGGTTATATAAGTAGAATTAGTTAACTCATACATTGTTACATCTGTTATGTCAAGATTTAATAATTCACAAAGTAAAAAGTTACATATACAGTATATTTATTTACTCTGTGCTTTTTAGTGTCTTTTTCATCTTTGATGATCGTACAGTAAGTCAAAGTGTTGAGTTGTCCTTAAAAATACTTACAGTTCAGTTCAGAGAAACACATTATATCATCTAGAGGAGAAAGGTGACAGAGAAGACAAAGGACACACACACACACACACACCTTGTGCTGCCTGAGTAAGAATGGCAGCAGCATGAGCAGTCCACCATCGTGTACAATCCACCACACGTCAATGGTTCCCTCTTTCAGCCGATCCTGGTTACTGGGGAAATGGTCGATGTTCTTTGCAACCAGCAAGGCCTGGTGTGCTGAAGTCGTCTCTCTTACTGTTTCTGAAGAGTGAGAGAGAGAGAGAGAGAGAGAGAGAGAGAGAGAAAGAGTGTCTCTTTCAATGTTTATGTGTAGGTTTCTTGCTTGTAAAAGAAGATGATAGTATAGATATGAATGATTATGAAACAATTTTGAAAAGCTATGAACTTTTGTCAAGTAAACTTTAAAAGACAAGAAACATGAAACAGGAATAAAAATACAGAAATACGCATTTTCTCTTTAGAATTTCTTTCCTTGTCATCATCGGAAAAAAATAAAATGAAACATGAAGTCCTTTTCATGCTGAGCCTTGGCCTTCCAGATGATTTCTCCTGAGGAAAATGAATGATTTTACTGGGGATTAAAAGCTACCTCCACATATAAGAATGGAGCGATCCAATCAGAACACAGCCTCAGTTTTTATTCCTCCTGCCCGTTTGATTAACTCTTCAGCTGCACCTGTTATCCTCCACTAGGCTCAACAAACAGTAGTGAGTAACAGTAACTGTTAGCTTGTTAGCATGGCACAACAGGAATTACTGTATATTGGAAGAGGTGAGAGCTAGCAAAGCACTTCTGTCTAATATGGAGCTTTAGCTCGCGATGCATCAGTTGTGGACTTTCTCACATCAACTCTACCACTACAAGCCTTAAAAGTGTAAGTTTTTAACGAGTGAGCTCTACAGCAATGTTAGCGAGGAAACCTTTTTGCTAACATTATTGGGATGCTAGACCTGTAGCTATTTCACTTCCAACAAGCGGGGTATTTTCACTTTGCTGAAAAGCTGATTGGTCTCACCAGAGTCCAGACAATATTATTACCCTACAAGACGAATTTAAGCCCACCCAGCTCTTGATGATGATGTTATGATGAACAATACTAAATAAGAAACTCCACATTTTTAACTGGGTTTACCATTCCCCTAAGTTAATGAAGGATTTTTCATCATAGTTCTCTTAAAAAAGTGAAAAACAGAATTTTATAAACTAAATGTGAGACTAAATGATTTCTTAGGCTCGCTTTATATGGTGCTGAAATGCAACTTTGGAGTTCCACAGGAGAGCCATCCAATGAAAATCATGACTTGGATTTGTATCATCATTCAATATATTCTGTATGGCTTTGATGACAGAAGTAAAAGCAATTAGTTGCAAACTGCAACTAATTGCGTTGAAGTTTCATTGGTGGACATTTTTACCAGTTTTTTTTATTTACGGCACACACTTTATCTGAGACACTCCTATGTTGGTATACCTATGAAGTTCTTCCATGCGTAGGAGTCCTGGGCCTGTTTCCAGCCTGCGGGCCAGGCCATCAGAACAGCGTTATGTTTCATTCCTCCCAGTCCTGCTGACTGGATGAGCAGAGAGAAACCATCTCGCAGGTTGGAGGCCACCACCACGTGGGAAAAGCCCTTTGTACGCTCTGCAGACATGGCCGCCTTTAAGTTCTGGAGGAGCCAAGTGGAGTGGAAAATGGGTAGAGAGTAAAGAAGGTGGAGAAAAGGAGAGGAGGAAATGGGAGAAAAATAGTAGGGAGAGAGATTTAAAAAAGCCACAATCAAATTCGGTAAAATGTCCCTTACATGAACGAAGAAATGTGCATGTTGTCCTTTATTATAGTAGCAGAAAAAGAAAACAACAACAACAAAAAATGAACAGGATGCATGCCAGTCTCTAGTCAAAGAAACAGAAACGGATGCAAGGACAACTAGTTGACTCAAAAAGATGATGAGTTTATTTTTTGAGTTTATCACTGAGTTTGTTTAAAAAAAAGTGTCTGTGTCAAAAAATAATTTATGCAAAATCCTGAAATGTCCTTGGCTACTGAAACGTAAACCATATTTGAAACAGGATATGATGTCATGTCTGTCCTGTTCAGGTCACCAGCTTCCTGCTGGTATGAATCAGCAGAAACTTTCATGGAAACACACACACACACACACACACACACACACACACAAAGACAAAGACAACTTTAGCACATCCAAGCTGGTGCAATGATGACTGGGCACCTTCCCATGACAGGAATATGGAAAGGCTCAGTGACTTTATCTCCACAATGACCTTTGTGTGTGTGTTTCTGGGTGTAATTCATAGTCACACTATGATGATATATGAGAAACTGAACTATCTGTCCTTCTCTTTCTTTCCCTCTATTTTACCCCCCCACCCTTACCTTGCTGCCACATCCATCTATCCTTCTCTCCATCCCTGAGCTATTTGCTAATCCTGGTATCTTCCTTTAATCAATCTATCCATCTTAATTCTGACCTATCAGCATCTATGCATCTGTGTTAGCTCCATGATGGACTGGTGACCTGTCCATGATATTTCCCCGCCCCATGCATGCTGTGATAGGCTGCAGGTCCCACTGACACTGAGTAGGAAGAGAAAATGAACAGACCTGTTCTCCAGTCTTGGCGTCATTGCCTCTGGTCATGTAAGTTCCCTCCAGGACGGAGCAGACGATGGTCAGTCCCTTCCCCGCTTTGAGCTGCGTGGTGAGGGACAGGAGACGAGGGTGTTTCACCATCAGGTCTGGATCCAGTTTACACAGCACCAGCAGCTGAGGTCTGAAAATGAAAGAGGGAGTGAGAGAGGGGAAAGAGGAAATGGAGAGTTATTATAACTTTTCCTCTATTACAGTGTTTGCTTTATCTTAGCGATTATTTTTTGGTCTGACAATAATCTAAATTATCACAGGAGGAAGGCGCATGAACATATGAGCGCATCACTAAGACACAAAAACACACACTCACCTCCAGTTCTTGGTGTGTGGTGGCGCCTCCTCCAGGCGGATGAGGGCATATCGCGCTGCATTGAGAGACAGACCTCGGATCCCGTCTCCCCACTCTTTCTCTGCCCTGCAATCACAGGAATTTTCGCTTCGTTACAGACCAGAAAATCTGAGTAGAAGTCTTGGTGTCAGCAAGCATCTGCCCTATAGAAGTGTCCTTGAACTAGTCACCAAACCCCTACCAGATCCAGAGCTGCTTTTCTGTAGCTGAGCCTGACCTCTGACTTCCTCATTCAGAAAAAAAAAAGACTCAGATAACAGGATTCAAGCCCCAAAACACTGCAACTGGGGTACAATTGTAGATGCTTTTATTCTTTGCTTAATCCCAGAGAAGGAGAGTTTAATGCAGAATCTGTGTTTTTGGACGGCGCCCTTGGACCCAAAACAGCTGGACTCACCCTCTGTACTCAATGTACTTGTAGATACAGCCTGCTATCACCATGGCAACGAGGGCGTAGTACCAGGAGGAGATGAACATGAGCGAGAGACACAGACTCATCCCTAGGAAGGACAGGGTCCTGCAGGACACACACACACACACACACACACACACAAACATATTTATTATTACTACTTGAGTAATATAGACTAAAATCTGTGGCTCCAACATAAGCTGAGGCTTTTTTGTGTGTAATAGCATGTCAAACCAAAGCCTTATTGTCATTTTTGAGTGTTAGGCACTTAAATCTATGAGTGTTACACATTACCGAATTAATCTGGTACTTCTTATGTCATTGTCATAGCAGGTAGGCTTTCTCACCAGTGATAGAACTTGAAGCGAGGTCTCCAGTTTGGGGTGCGTAGCAAAGTCTGAACAGCACAGGCCAGGTTGACAAACAGATAGCACATCAGGAAGAACCTGAACACATACACACACACACATACAGACATGACGTGGCAGGCCCGCAACTGGTAGGGACTGATTGTTTGGCTCAAGGATACTTGAACAGGATTAGCCAACATAGGGCCTTGAATGCAGGTCATTTTAGCCAAAGTGCCTTAAACTACCATAAATCCAATACAATCTCCAAACTCTGGTAGCATCTTGCTACACTCTAACTTATTGAGCTATACAGGCTCACATATGAGAGAAACCAGGATATAAATGACACCATTATCCTCTTTAGAAAGTAACTATGACAGAATAACTTCTGTTGAATCCTGATTTTACCCACTGTTTACTGGTGTACATGAGCCATCATCTTTTCCCATCCAGTGCCCTGTATGCATTGGATGGGAAAAGGCTTACAAGTGGCGGGGGTAAAAGTTCCCTCATGTACATCTTTTCTAAGGCGGTAAGTAATTTACATGGAGAGGATGGGTGCTACGGCGTCCAGCGAAGCAATGAGGATTCCTATCTCGCAGATCCCAGCTGTCAGCAACAGAGCCCAGGTGGGCTCACCATTAGCCTTCCCATGACCAAAGACCTGGGGGAGAGAGAGAGAAAGAGAGAATGAGAGAGAGAGAGAGAGGGAGGAATACTTTATCATTGTGCACATTGATTTAAACAGGACTTCTGGTGCGTTCATGTGCTGGTGGTAACTTTCTCAGGTGTCTTAGAAGTCCTGGATATCACAACTTTCCAGAAGCACATGAATGCATCAGAGGATCATCAAATAGTTTGGACAAAAATTAATTAGGTCAGGACACCCAAGACCAGCAGATATTAAAAACACAGATCTCTCCCACACATTTAAGCATGCATTGTTGCGCACACACACACCTGTAAGAAAGGGACGATGCCATCACGAGCAATTGCCTGCAGCAGCCGGGGGGCGCCTGTGAGGCTCTGAAGCCCCGCCCCACAACAGGAGAAGAACGAGCCAATCACAATCACCCAGGGTGACGGCCAGGCCAGTGTACCAATTACCAGGTTCTTCTTTACTGAGTCACCAAACCTAGAAAACACACAGTTTGTTCGGTCTGCACAGTATGACAAACACATTCCTCTTAAAAATGTGCTTAAAGCTCCCAGTAAGCTATGCACTGCGTGTATTTGCCATGACATGTCAGTAGTCACAATGTTGTTCAAATCTGTAATCTAAGGGTTTCATGGAAACCCACTTTGGAAGATGTTTTCCCCCTAAATTCATAAATTCATATTATTGCAACAAATATTATTCTGGAAAACAACTAAAACCTTGAGCTAAGTCAGAACTGTAACAGCTATCCATAATAAGCTGCACTTTTATCCCATTAGTTACTAAGAGTGAAAGAGTCTTTTTAAATGTTGCATATTGGAAATAAACTGTCACAGACGTGCTAATATTTTTTTTTTCTTTTGGCTTCAGCAGGACATTTTTGACACTAAAATTCATTCATTCAATTCATTACTGTCAGACCCATGGACATTGTCTTCCTGGAATCATGTGTATCACTAATAATCACACAAGGCTCAAGCATAATCCACACGAACAACACACATCCCAACAGACAACATTACATGTCCATCTACTGTAAGTACATTACATCATGCAGCAAGTCTACAGGAAATGCACTGATGCATATTAGCATGCATGCGTAAACACAACCAATACTGTTTGCAAAGGCCACAACTTTGCATGCAGTACAATGGCTTCTTTTATGCTGCTGGTCTATTTGAGGACCCAGGGCCGTCACAAAGGGGGGTAAAGTGGGAATAATTCAGGGGGCCCAAGGTCAGACAGGGGCCCTGGGCCTCCACACAATGTCTGGAACAACTGAGGTGTCTCCATGTGTTTTGTGTCACTTGAGGGGGAAAATAAACCCACTATAATTAACAGAATCTGTGATGAAAAAAAAAAAAGATTTTACAACTAAGTACACCTTTAAAGCTTCACTTACTTGTCTCTCAGCACCACTCCTTCAATACAGGCTCCAAACAAGACCACACAGGAGATGTCTGACCGTAAGGTTAAGGTGGAAGTGCATACAAACTGTATTTACTGTGAATTAATCTACCATGTTTTCATATTAATACGCTATTTAGCTGCTCTATCACCAACATGGCAGTGATATCCAGCACATGAAAGCTTTTACATTTTTACAACCACCATGGCTGAACAGAAATCTACAGAAAGTCAAATTTTATCTACAGAAAATCCAAGTAAAAAGACGTCACTGCTCTGGGCACACGGTTTGATTGACAGGCAGAGAGGATACAGATGAAGGAGGTGGTGACAATGGCCAATATAGTTCCTATGGGGATCGACCTCTGGGCATCTCTGAGATCGCCTGATCTATTGGAACCAGCCATTATACCTAGGATAAAAGACACACACACACACACACACACACACACACACACAAAGTTAAGTTACAATTTAACTGTACATACCACTTGACCATTTCTTGATAGAACAGAATACAATAGAATGAATGCAATAGAATGGAATAGAATAGAATTTCTACCTGTGACAGAGGGGAAGTATATTCCCACCAACAGGGTGAAGTAGGTGGCGATGTCATTGAAGACATAAGGCTTGTATATGTCTTTGGAATTGTCCTTGACTCCTACAGATGGCTGGCTTTTCTTCTCTATCAGCATCCCAGCTGGACCATAGTCGCCCCACATGTTGTCTACAGGAGACATACACAGATAAATGAGTCATTAGTTGGACACATCTGAGCTAGTGGAGACAGAAAAGCAGAAAGTAGGGTTGGGACGATTGAAGAAATTTTATTTATTTATTTATTTATTTTTCATATTTGATCTTCGGTAATTTAAAATGTAAGTGCAAGACCCAGGAATGGGAGAATATTATGCTCAAGTTGATTTAAAATGTATTTTGAGCCTTAACACCAGCCAACATTTCCCATTCGACTGTCTTGTGTTACTGTTTCCTGTAGGGAATTTACTATTACCCTGTACTTGTTCACCAGGCTCTTTATAAATTGACTGATTATAATTTAAAAGTATGATGAACTCAGGCTGGGGGCTGGGGAGGGGCTGGGTGGATTAAAAAAGGGATTGGATAGCAGGAGTTGAGTAAGTTATATTAAGATTGTAGGAGGATTATAGAGAGGTTGGAAAATTATTTAAAATAAATCATGATTCATTTTTGTAATCTTTGAGGATTTGGCTAAGACATAACATGCCAATATTGGTATCTCAGTGCATATTCTGTTTTTGTATTATTCACACTATGCAACTGTTTTCATTTTGATCTCATTATGTGAATATGAATGTGTGTTCATTTACAGTGTGTATATGTTAACCTATTAATGGATGAAATTGTGTTGTGCAATTGTGCAAAACCTACTTGACATTTCATATATCACCTCCTTAATATATGAAAAAGCAAGTAATAAGAAAATAAGAAAAATTGACAATGCACAGACAATGGAGCTACGAGAAGCTAGCTGATCTACAGTATCAGTAATGGAGTGTGTGGCCTGCAGAAAACTGGCTTGTTCTATTATACCAAATTACTCCTAGCAGCCTAAAACCATCAATTGCACACAGTGAATCCTGTCTGTCCACCTCTGCCCCCTCCACACCTTTGATGACTCCGCTCAGTAGCCCAGGTATGCCCTGTATCTCCGTCACATTGTTTTGCTTGAAGTACTCGTCGCAGGTTGCGTTGAGGTGTTGACTGTCACAGAAGAGCAACCACAGGTCCGTCGTGTACGTCTTGTTTTTCACCACCTCCGTCTTCAGGCACTTGTCAAAGTTGTCGTTCTTAAGAGAGCGGTTCCCCAACAGACAGATGCTGCAGGGGAGAGAATACAGAGCAGTACCACATGAGACACAAGCTATCTGTTAGACATTAGTAAGACGTCTCTGGGGAATTGTTGGATTACAGGCAGATACTGTAGGACACGGAAGAACAAAGATGGATGTCTGAATCCAAAGGCAGTGTTCTGTTTTATGCTTCATGTAGTGCTTGATAAAACATCTGTATCTTATTGTAGTCAGTGGGAGAACTTATAGGTAATGTCCTAGAATTTAATTTTCTGTGAATGTAGAACGATATCATCAGTTAAATGTGCAATATGCAGTATTTTTTAACATCAGTATATTCTTTTGAAATGAATTATGATATCATGGTATAATTACCATAAACAAATGACATCATGGCTGAGACAACTGGTAGTGTCTCTTATACCAGTGGTTATGTTAATGGTATTGTTTGTCAAAATTGAGACCACAACCCGTAAACTGTTGCTTCCTGTCATAAAGACAATCTTGCTTCATGATCAAAATTAATTTGGTAATGATTTACTCACAATAAAATGGCACATATAACACTTTTAAAGGTGCACAATGCAAAATTGAAGGTTGATTAAAGTAAGGATCGTTTAGACTCAGCTGACAAAAAATGTGGAATAAGCACAGAATTTATTTTGGTGATGAGAACCATTAACCATTAACCATTTCGTGCTTATTCCACTTTTTTTTTTTTTTGTCAGTTGAGTCTAAAGGGTTCTCACTTCAGTACAATTTTACATAGTGCCCCATTAAACAACTGAGCTTGTTTGGATTAAAGGAGCTTTGTATCAGTGAGCTAAATGTTTGACATTTTTCAAGAGTCAGCAGGTACAGAACTATGTAAAAAGCTGATATTAAATCAAGTCAGTCATCAGTTAAAATCAGATGAGCTTGCTGTCATCAAGGCATGGAATATAGCCTGGGTTCGAGTTATAATTTGAGCTTTGTGGGGGTCTCTAAAATAACTAAAAAGTGCCATCATTGTGGCCTGGTGGTGAAGTACAGCCTTCATCCACGAGAGAATATAGTGCCTAGGTCTTTTGGAAAATACATTTCTTTTAGCCTATTTATATAAATTATTATATTAAAAATCATTACTTGTGATTAAAACAATAGTTTTTGTTAATGTATTATTAGCGACCCCCACAGATGTATGAATTTACTTCCTTCATGGGAGCCCAGACCCCTCCTTATAGGAACTCAGCTCCCATTCGCTCCCACGGAACTCAAACATTGAATATAGCATTTAAAACCAGTATGAGAGGGATGGTTGCCTAGCTGCCTGTGACTCACGGGAAGTCCGGCGGTTCGATGACCGTCCTGATGACTCCAGCATAAATGGCCATGATTGACAGAACCACACAGGCCAGAAACACCAGGGCGAGTTTGTTCACATACCTGCAGACAGGAATGAAAGAAGTCTGTGAGTGTGTGTGTGTGTGTGTGTGTGTGTGTGTGTGTGTGTGTGTGTTATCTCATCATTCAACACACATTCTCGCTTATAAT